>NDGN011478261.1:0-15057 GCA_002564285.1 Tympanoctomys barrerae
AGGAGGGGGGCCCAAGCAGGTAGTTCCCCCACATAGTTATTTTATAATTACACAAGCTCATCTTAGCCATAGAAAAAGAAAACCAGAGTAGCAAATGTTCATTTGTTAAAAGAGAAAAACAAAGAAAGTTACCTGGAAGAGACCCCACCCAAAATACAAAATTAAGAAGAGCACAAACTTGATAAGGGAGAAGCAATTTTATGAAAAATGTGCTTGTCCTCAAACTTCATTGGTGTTTTCTTTGTTTCCTGAGTATAGGAAGACTGACAGCTCTGCAGCAGGCAATGGGGAATGCTACAAAGAATCTTGCACAGAAGAAGGTGGTCCTGAAGGATACAGTGATGTGGGCGTAGAGCACATCCACTCCTCACCAGTGGCTCTGATGAGGCAGAGGTAGGGGCCGGAGCAGCCGGGAGCACTGCAATGAGAGCTGTGTTGTCTCTCCACAGGCAGGTACTGGAACATGAGAGGGAACACAAAGGCACACTGCAGAATGATGTAGAACAACTATGAGAGCATCAGCTTCAAGCTGGATTCCTTTGAAGCATCTACCTGCTCCTCCACTGCCCTTAGGGAGCCTGGCCAGCAGACAGTTCTGAGTTTTCCTTCAGCATGGTCTTCTCCCCATGGCAGAGAGTTTAGCATCACCTACAGGAAAGAAAGGGTCAGAAAACTTTCATTAGAAAAAAAAAAAAAACCATCCCTAGTTTAGAAACAAGGACTACTGGACTCAGCAGGAAATGGGTACTCATGGTTTTGATTGTTCAACACATTGACTGGTGAGTGGTCATGTTGCAGGTGGAAAACACAGGAGCCAAGTCCTTTTCCTGCTCTCCTGTGACCTGAAATTCTTCAGCAACAGCAGTCAAAAGCCTTGAGATACTTGTCCTAATGCTAGAGAACCCCAAAGGAGACTTCAGAGCTTTCTTTCTAAAATAACATGAACATCCGCAGTACTTGCAATTGTGCTTGTGCTTTGTGCAATAGTATTCTAGGTCCAAAGAAATTTTTCTGCCATTTCAGTGAGAACCACAGTGCCAATATAAATGTTTTGGTTCACTTGAAGCCCATCAATAGCCTGCAGCCACTTACTCAGATGTGTCTAAGATGCAGTTTCCAGCAAACAACTGCTGTTAAAGATCAGCTAGTTGAGTCAGGTTGACTTAATTTTCAACAAAGGGGTGTATGGTTGGTTTGGTTTGGTTTCTTTTGGCTTGGTTTCATTTGATTTGGTTTCTTTTGGTTTGATTTGATTTGGTTCTGTTTGGTTTTCTGTAGGTCTTCCTGGCATTATGTTTCATTCTGAGACTGTAACAGGCAAAAGCATAACTGATTGTGAGAGCTACAAATGAGACAGTCACAAAATAAGTGTTTAAAAGTGTGGCATAACCTATGGTAGAAGAGGCAAGTGCCTCCTTAGAAGGCCCTGGTCTCTTGATGGGGAGACTGGTGCTGACATCCCATGGTGAGCAGGAGACAACAATGGAGGCCCACAGGCAGGGGGTGCTGCTCTGCTAGGATGAGTGAGTCTCCAGCCCTTTATCTGTGTTTGTGGATGGCCAGGGCAAAGAACTCCAGGAGGAAGATTCTACCACAAGAGAACAGAAATATGCTTTTGCCATTTCCTAACCTGTTATTTTTCAGATATGAGAAAAAAGCCAGCTTAGGAGGGGAGAATTCAGCTCCCATCAGACAGAGAAAAAGGTTTCCTGTATGTCTTTCCAGCTGATTCCAAGAGTCCCCCTGAACCTGTCAGCTGCGTACTTCAGCTGCCTGCTTGGGCACAGCCAAGGTCAGGACTCACTCAGCATGCACTTTGTGCTCTTAAACTAAGACACTCTGCTGCTTCTTTCATAGAAACAAGCAAGGCAGGCACCCCTGAGGAGACTGTGCTCTTGGCAGCTGAGGGACCTGGAATTCATAGCAGGCTCCATCACAACCTGCCCCCATAGCAGATTAGAATTTCAACAGAAGAAGTGGGTTTAAGGCAGCCCTGCTCTTGTAGGCAGACCCAACTATTGTTCCCAGTATTCACATTTGCTTCCTTTTTCTTTTCAGCTTTTAGCCAGCAAGTCAGATATGTCTCCTGCGGTGTAATAGAAAAAGGCCCTCATGCCTCTAAAGAGGCAGCCTTAACAAAGGACTGCTTTGGAAGGCTCTCCGAGTGTTAATCCATTTTCTTTCTTTTCATGGCATCATGCAGAAAGTTAGAAACAAACTGAGAATAGTTATTGTTGAGGAAAGTTGTCTTTCTGTACCAAATATAACTTGTACTTTTTTCCATATATCATCACTTCAGACAAAAAAAAATCCTTTAACTGAACTATTTATATAAGCCATTCTATGACAGGGTTAGTTATATCCTGTGTCTATCCAAACAAAGATCTTAAACACCTTGATGACAATCAACTACTTTTACCTTGGGTTGGAAATGGAAAAACAAAAACAGATATTATCCTGCCTCCATGCCATGTTGAGATGCTACCTGCCGGTTTCTGTTTAAAAGTGTATTAATTGGATAGCAGAGGAAGACAAGGTCAGTAGCCATGGAGAAAGAGGATTAGAGAACCAGACAGTGAACACACACTGGTGAGTGTTGTCCTGAAAAATAGCATGTCTCTGTTGAGGAAGCCAGTGTCCAGTTAATCTCCATTTACCACTCAGGTTAGGGATCTGAGGCACAGGCACTAGTTCAATAAGATGAAAAAGTTGGATGCTGATTGGAGAAATATTTTTACTAGTGATCAATGGAGGATTTCCTTTAATATCTCCCTGAAAGTTGGCAGTTAGGTCACATAGAAAGAGCAAACAATTCAAGTGTATCATGTTTTGACTCTTAATTTTCATTAATAGCTGAGTGATTTTTGAGAAATCACATCAAATTTCCTCTTTACTTTAATAAAGCCAACCCTATGTGTTCAGATAGAAACAATATACTGTGGACCAGTTGTTCCCTGCAAGTGCAAATACGAGGCTGAAACAGCTGAAAACCATAGAAGAACTATTAAAGATGGTAAAAGAGAGACGGTGTAAAAGAGGGAAGCAGATTTTGTGGGGATGGGGAGAGAGGAAATGAAGAGAGGAAAAAGTAGGCACAAAACTGATCAAAATATGATGGGCAGGGGGGAACTACCCACTCGCACCCCCCTCCTGTCTCTCTTTCAGGACAAGAGCTTTCTTTCTCTCAATAAATACATTCTTCTCATAAAAAAAAGATATGATGGGCATATGTGCTAATTCACGAGGATGATCACAATTATTATATATTATAAATTTATACTAAAAGTCAAGCTGCTTAAAACTTAAGCAGAGGCCAGGGAGATAGCTCAGTGGTCTAAGCGCCTGCCAGGCAAGCACAAAGACCTGGATTCAATCCCTGGTACTGCATGCCATGCTAGCACCACTCCAGGCTGGTGAAGCCAGCCACTGAAACTGGTCATGGTGGTGCGCACCTATAATCCCAGCACTGAGGAAGCTGAAACAGGAGGATCTCTATGAGTCTGAGCTGTGTATTGAGATCCTGTACCAAATATACAAATTAAATTTTAAAAAGACTTGAACACTGAGCTGGAAAGGGCCATCGGGGGTGAATGGTATGACCCCTTGCATCTCACACACCACAGAAGCAACCTAAACCTTGTGTTTCATGATCTCCAACCTAGTACCAGAAGCTGGTTCGGATGGATCACTCCTTCCCTAGGCTGACAGGAATACCTTTGGAAAGGAATGCAAAAGCTATCAAAGTGAAAACAGAGTTGCTTGCGCCAACCCATTCAAAAAATAAGTAAGTAAAGCCAAGGGATTATGAAGAAAACTGCTTAGGCATGATAGCCTGATAATAGGTATCACAAACATCTTATTATCAGCAGGAATAACAAGCTTGTACAGCGTCTATGATAACCTTACACAGAAAATTCTACAAGGGTATCTGCCAGCAACTGTTTGACCTCACACAAACATAACTCACTTTATTAATCATTCTGGCCAAAGATTTTACTTCACAATATCTGATATAGCCCTTCTCAGTTTTATCCTTAAGTTCTTTCCCTTGACCCAGCCTCTCTGAATACTCCTATATTTTACTGTGACATGCATATTGCCATTGCAATCCTCTGCTATTCCCACTGACACAACATGTGAACCCTACACGGTCCAAAAAGAGACTTTTTTGTACACCACAAAAAACAAACTGCTAGAAGAAGCACTGTCCTCCACTGTGTAGCCTCAGGCTCCTTTTTCACTGTAGGGATACTGAGACAGGGTATCCAGGTGAAACACTCCTAGCCCCATAGTAGCAGTGCCACTACAGACTCAGGATGCCCTTTGTCATCCAGTTAGACTCATCTGGACAAGGGTTGTGAGATCCAGCCAGCACTGGACCCCATACACCTTCTCCCTGCAGCCTGGCCTGGTGAGGCTCCTGCTGCCCCTTTAAGCAGCATGAGAGACCATTAAGAGCCTCATGAGTACCAGCTAATCAAATGGACCAAAACAGCACCTCCTACACTCTGAAAATGTAATTACCACTAAAAACCACAAAGTAGATCAAAACCTAAATTCTAAGACTCCAGAGGGTAATTATATGCAAAATTAAAGGATTTAAAGGAGACTCAATGTCTCAGAAAAAATATCTGAAACACCACCAAAAATCAACCATCAGTCAAAGAGGAAGCAAATCACTACCTGAATGAGAGAAGTCAGTCAGCTCATGCCAACATCAAGATGTGTCAAATCATGCTTTATCTCATGAGCATTTTAAAGCAGCAGTTAAAAATGCTTTCATGATTGATTATAACTTCTGTCAATACAAAAAAACTCAAAACTAAAAATTATATTTAAAAACCAAACATTACAGACCTGAAAAATGAGAGTAGTAACATTAGTGTCAGGAGTGTATGTGCATGTGTGTATTTTAGTATTAAATAAGTTTTAAATCTTGGCATATGCTACATCTCAAAATGTATTATGTATTATCTCCTACAAAATATAAATCAATGAATTTTAAAATATTTCCTTTTAAATAAATACTATAATTTATGACACCAAGAAATGCTATATTCTTACAAATAATCACAAACTGAATTGAAGGGCTTATTTCAACATCAAAACAAGAAAAATATTTTTTTCTAAACAATGCCTTTGTTATTTTCTATTGGAAATAAAACCAGTTAAAAATAATTATGAAGAAAATTTATGGAATTTTATTTTTTGATTTTAATTAGATGTTGTTATTAGTGATATTTGGGGAACTAATCATGTCATTTTACATAAATGTTTATATCACCAATTGCACAAAAAATAAGAGTAGGTGCCTGAACCAGCCGTCTCATTAGTAGGTATAAATCAAAGGAAATCACATCAACAAACCAAAAAGATACCTGCACACCCATATTTATTGTTTTAGCAATGGTTTTGACAACAGGCAAAATATGGAATAGGCATGGGCGCCAATCAAAAGATTAAAGGATAAAGAAAATAAATGTGATATATAAATACAATGGACTACTACTTGAAAGAAAAAAAACCTCCTACAATTCGTAGCAAACATGACTGCAACTGGAAGATTTTTAAAGTGAAAGAATGTAGAGTGAGAAAGATAGGAATAGGTACTATACATTCTATCCCACACATATAAGCATTTTAAAAAGTCAACCTTTTAGTAGAAGAGTGATTACTACAGCAAGTAGGGATGGAGGATTAGATTTGAACCGTACAAATATATATAATTAATACATATTAGCAGGAGAACATAAATACATTAAAAAGTAGCAATCTCTGAAACAAAGAAAGGGAAGAAAATAAAAATCAACAGTCTTATCCCTCTGCCCCTTGTGAGTACACAGAGTAGCACATGGTCAAGCCTATCCACAAAGCCCAGAGTTTTGTGCATTCTAACTTGAAGCCCGAGGACCACTCAACTTCCCAGCCACAGCTCAGTGGACACTGTAGCAGCCCCAGGAGCCACTTTCTGTCCACCTGTCACAAAAATAGGAAAGAGTTCTCCAACTGAGATGCCACATAAACCCCTGTGACCTTCCCAGTGCTGGAAAAAACCCATCCTCTCTCACTGAAACTATGCCAATTCCTTTTTAGTTGCCAGCATTTTTCCGATAGCTTAGTATCCGAATCAAAATCTGAGTAAGTTATCTGATCTTGTTGAGACTTGGTACTGCTAAAATCCAGACAGAAACAAGAGTAAGGCTCTCTGTCATCTGAGATGGTAGGTATTTGTGGAGGGGCTAATTATATTGCATTCTGTGACCATTTTAGTGAAAGTATCAAGTGCAGGTAAAAATTTGGGAGATTTAATCGACACAGCTGCAGTCCATTGTGAGAGAAATAAATAAAACCCATAGACCTGTGTTGAGTTATTACAGCTTTAACTTGTTTATAAAAGGAAATGTCTGAAAAATTTTCATCCAGAGAGGCACATACTGAAATGTTGGGACTCACACATGTATTTCAAAATAACACTTGCAGTTGAGACTGAGGTTAAACTAATCTTTTCAAAAAGAAGACGAAAATTCCAATTTCATATAAGCCTACAGTCTCACCACATCATTTGGGCAACAGTATTTTAGTGGGGGGGGGGGGACACCCTATAGATCAGAATCAGGAAGTGTGTCAACTGACCCAGATAATTCCAACTCTCATAACTCTATGTCTCTTGCCTCCCTGCTTAGGTAATTTCTCCCTGGCACTTGTAAGGAGCCTCTAAACATTCTCACTTGTGGAGATGTCTTTATTGTTTCTCACTGTTTCCACTATTTCTTCTTATTCCATATTCCCTAAGATCCCTCAGGGTCTGAAAACTAAGACATAGTCAGATGTCAGCATTCCCCAAGCCAATAGGGGCATCAGATATAGGAGGGAAATTGTACTCCTCAAAATAATCCAAAGGCTTTGTTTATCTATATCTGCAACATTCTGGAAATATGTGTAGGAATAAAGTCTGAAGGTGCCAGCCCCAGGAAAAAGAGAGCATCACTATAAATTCCATTTCATGTGTCTGTCACACACTTGGCAGAGTTTCTGCCTTCAATATGTTAGCAAAACAACAGGGAGTAGTTCTAATTGGTTGCTTGGTTGATTAACTGTAACGTGGACTCAACAAAGGCTCACACTAAATGAAGTTAAAATTCCAGCAATTTCTTAATGCACTATTAAAGAAGAGCTCCCAAGTCCTAGGGAGCTACAGTTATTGGAGTAAAATTAACATGTGCTATCTGCTGTCCACACTAAGCTTTTCTCTGAAAGTTAAAGACTCTGGGTAGATGCTACTGTGGCTAACATTATTTCCTTAATTGCAGTGGAAATAGCAAAATCATGAATAGCTGAAGCCAGGCAGTAGCTGTGAGAGTCAGGGAAGTCTAGAGGCCAAAATAGCAGCGCTAGGGATCAGAGTAATCTGTAAAGTAATCTTTGTGGAGAGTAATTATAAATAAATATGCAGCTCATGGAGTTCCTTATATAACTAGCACAAAAAAACAACTAAAAATCACTATGAACATAGAGCAACTAAAAGAGAGTTATAATCCCTCAGGTAATACCCTAAGATAAACCAGTTCCAAGACAGCAGAATTTATCAAATAAAGTATAGACAGGGTAATTTTCAGAAAGGATTTCTAACACCATATTTGCAGCAAGAACTGTGACTCTTGCCCCCAAGACTCTCATAAAAGGACCTTGAGCCATTTTCCAGGATAATAGTACAGAGGAAAAAATAAATTTGCAGCCTCTTCAGAATGTGGTAGACTCTGCCTCCAGAGTTAACAACTTTAATATCATTGCATCTCACCATTTAGAGTAAGAACTCATTTCTATTCTATTATTCTGAATATAATCTGTACTGTAGAACCAGTAGGATCCTGTATATATTCCATTCCAAGTACTTAGAAAATGGTTATCTTCAAGTAAAACCCCATTTTGACTTCCTGACAGAAAGTTAAGACTAGGTGGAGGTACATAACCATTACATTATATAAATCCTAAAGCACATTCTTGGAGATCTATAGGAAGGTTTGCTTCCATCTAAAACTTGGAAAATGTCATGCTCTAGGTGGTTTCACAACAGAGATATGTCTTAAAGAATACAATGGATTACGAAAACCATTGTCATGTGGTGACTGTAACTGTAGCTATCTGCTTTTCTTATTGTCCATTTTCCAGAACAAATTCATGTGGTTCTTGAAGGCCAACACCTAATTGATCTGAAGAAGATTTACCTCTACTGTAATGCTGATGGAATACTGCTCAAAAAGTGGTCTTTATTCTGCATCTCAAAGCCTGGCAAGAAGCCAATGGCATATTCAAGTAATTAAAGACAGTTTTCATATAGCTATTAACAAAGGTCTTAACAGGATTAAGGGATATGAAACAGAGGTGTTGTAATAATTGCAGTCAACTGTATAAATTCATTATCATTTCCAGGCCTACAGGGAAAATAAATGAGGAGAGATTAATAGAATAAAGTATGATCTGTAGTTTCTTGAAGGTGAGATCCAAGGGTAGTAAAGGTCTTCCACAGAAAAGTACAGCTACTGCCTACAGAAGGTCCAGACAGAAAGACCAAGGAAAAGATCCTAGTATCTCACCTTACAGCTTTCAATATTCTATCAGTACTTTGTAGGAGCCAAATCCTACTGCAAGCCAAACAGAATATACTCCATACAAGAGAATCAGGTAAATTTGGCTTACAGAGTATAATCCATTATAGTTGCCACTATAATAACATCTTCACAAAGATGGTCCTGTGAAGCTGGAGATGGGAGACAACTTAGATCATGTGGTAAGATGATGTGGTAAGATTTATTTGAGGGTGTTTCCATAGGAAACAAGGCACATCATTGTACTGGACTACCACTTGCCCAGGCTATAGTGTTCAGGAACCTGGGACATACCAGAGTATACATTCCAAAGCCAAAGACAAGGGGCTATGCACACATACTGCACCATTGGCCACAGAAGAAGTGGGCATGACTTACAGAATAGTCAGATATGAGATGAGTCACAATGTTGTGACAGGCTGACTTCATTCTAAAGAGTAATATGTATCCTAACCTCCACCACCAACAAAAATATGGTGAATTTTGTCCTGTAGCCTAAATAAATGGATGAAGAAACAAGAATGTGAAATTTCAAATAGGATAGCACTCACTCTCACTGCAAATTCTCTGCTCATTCTATTTTTATGTTTTCAGTACCATCCCTCAATTAGGAGATTGAAGATTTGAAAAAATAACATTTCCTCTGGGAACCAAAATTTATTTTCATTAAATTAGAACTGGAATTTTCCATGCAGCCAACTTCTAACTGCTTATGGCCTAGGTTACAGTACAAAATAAAATGTTCACAATTTCAGAAAGGGTAATTAAGCTTGACCATCATGAAAAAAGGGAAACATGGTTGGAGAAGCATACACGGATCCCAAAGACCTCAAGAGGCTCCTCTTACTACCAGGTCTTTAGTCAAGTTTAATGGAAAATTGATATCATCAAATGTATTTAGGACCCAAGGACCAGATTCCTCAATAATCAACAGTTAAGTCAAATCATTTCAGCTTGACCAGCCAAAAGACTTTAAAAAAAAAAAAAGAATGTGGAGCAATTAAAAGGAGTCACCTGTATAACTTTTGATCCCACCACCATTCAGATAATAAGAATCTCATCAATATTTATATTTATGTCATATTTTTGTTCTATAAATAACGTTTTCATCTTATCTCCTTTTTTTTTTTGTGGTACCATGGATTGAACTTAGGATGCTGTGTTTGCCAGGCAAGCCCTTATTTTACTGAGCTATCTCCCCAGCCCTTATCTCCATTATTGTAGGTGGGATACATTACTAGTAGTTAACTTTATGATTCAGTTTCCAGGCTGACTTACATTGAAGTGGGAACTAGAGAACTAGAGAACTGGACCCTGGCCTCAATGCTGACAGCAATCACTGATGAGTATGTGGTCCTGTCTTCCTTGGAGGAAGAGGTCAGTTTTGATCAATGGACCTTAAATTGCTTTATGATGTCTGGGGATATACTTGGGGAGGGGCATATAAACCTAGGAATGTGTTAAAGATCAACTTCCTTCACCAAATAGTTGTAATGTAATGGATGTTTGTTCTGGGATTGCATATAAATATCCACACTGATCTTGGTGAGAGATATACGCCTCTTTCAACCACAGACCCTCAAGAAAATATTCTTTCAGACTCATGCTTTTAATTAAGATATAGCATGTGGCATAGGTTTATCTGCTCAGTTTTATACCATGGACTTTGACTGAAGAGCTAAGGACATTGAGAAAAAGATTAGGAAAGCATTCTTTCTGGAAGCCAAGAGATGTACAGGCTGAGTATGACCTGGTCCTCTTGGTCTAAGAGTTTACATTCTTCTAATACCATCCATGTCAATTTCTCCTGCTTTTTGAGCAAGAGACCCTCTACATTTTCATTTTTACTGTTCCAGTCATGTATGAGCCCAGTCCTGATGCACAGTGTAATCCCCACTCCTTTTAGACTGGAATAGGTTCTAATAGTACAGCAGTCACTCAGACATGAAGAGGAAAATGCAACACAAAGGAATGTTCCAAATGAGAAGAGTCATCTCCTTCCTTGACACTGCCAGAGTTGATACATGTGTCTTATGCCACCTACAAGTATACATCCTTCCATATATACAAAAAAAATAATAAATGTAATGCCAGTGGTTTGAGCTACTGGAGATTGAGCTCATGCTTTTCCATATGAACTATATGCCCAGATATTTTTTATTTATTACTTTGGGAAAGGGTCACACTACATTTACTCAGGCCAGTTTTAAACTTGTGATTCCATGCCCCCAGCTCCCTGACATGCTGGGATTACAGATGAGAACCACCACACTCAGCTTTGAGCTATATTTTGTGCATTTTGTGATATGTATACAAATTACTTGCTATCAGCTTGTATGTCCTTCCTCAGAAAGAAATTCACCAGTATATAAATGTCCTCATCCAGCATGATCATGGTTCTAATAGCATCTATAGCACACATTACCACATGAATGAACAGTTTTGCCTGCAAGTGACATTTGTCTTCTCTAAATCAAAGTGTAAACTCCATGAAGGCAGAAGCCTGACACATCACAGTGTACACAACTCCATGGACAGAGTACCTGCTCAAAAAAGTTTTGCTGAGTGGGAAATGAACTGATTAACAAATGGCTTCCCTCAGCTGAGAACTCAGGTGCACATTACTAAATAGGAGAGGGAAAAACACCTCATAATCATTTCTTCACAGTAAGAACTAAAAAGCATTTTTCTTCAAGTACTTCCAAAGGCTACATGTTATGCATTGTAAATTGCCTTATGAATCAGCGGGAACATTTCTTATCTAAATCCAAAATGCACAAAGCTGTCTATGGGTCCAGAGGCATCTCTCTTCTTCCCTTAAGAGCAAGGCCTATTCTCCCCCATAATCAGGCTGTACAACCCCCACCACCAGCAGTTCACCCCTCACTCCATTCCAAAAGATCATAATCTGAAACAGCACTCATGCCTGCAACAGGCTATGATTTTTTCAGCTGTTATACCAGAGAGCTAAAGTCATGATACTTTAGCTTAGTCATGATTGTAAGCTTTTACTTACAATCCATCTCCTCCAATGAACACAGGCAATGTTCGTATTTCTCTGCCTCCCTAGTGCTTTCATATGTTTTATTCAATTATCTTACTACCTTAATGTGTGTCTCTTTACTATAAGTAGATAGCCTATGTATTTTTTCCACATCACATCAATCCCTTTTTGATACTTCCATTCCAAGAAGGTCAAAGCCCTATCTTTAACCTTCCCATTTTTCCCATTCATGTAGCTGGCAGTTGCATGCAATCAAGATTCTCTTCCAATCTGAGGGTCAGTATCTCCCCTCAAATGACAAAAACAGGGTTAAATTCCAGTAGGACATGAGATCTAGTGGTCTGCCATCACCCTCTGCTGCTCCTTGCCTTTCCAGTCTTCATCAGGCACAATCCAATTAGTTGGTAAAGTATTCTGACCCACAATGACCCAGAGCACCCCCATAAAACACATAGAGGTCCTCTAACCTTCCACGAACAATCAGGCATGGCAACACACAAGTGCAAGGTCACGAACTGCCAACGTGTTCCCTGAGGGAAAGATACACTTGGCAAATACAAAAACAAAACAAACAGAAAACTTGTGAAAAACCACTGGAAATGAGAATAAGAATAATCTAAAATGATGGCAAGTGTCCCTAATCTCAAATGTCAGTTATTTAAGCAAAAATGAGTATTCCTACAACAAAGATGTTATGGGGATTGTTTTGTTTTTTGAACGCGAGACCTTGTGCTCACCAGGCAGGCTCTTAGGCCACTGAGCTATCTCCCCAGCCATGTTGTTATGATTTTCCTTAACTGTTATCATTTTATCAATGTAGGCATTTAAGAATGATGAAGGGCTATAGGGTAGAGCATGTGTGTTCTCTGGGATGATGCATACACAAACAATGCCCACTTTGTTATCGTGTAGAGTCTCTAAAGTTCCTTCTTTTCTGTCCATTCTATTTTCAGAATTTTTCTTGCAAAAGAAATAGTTTATGATCAACCCAATCACACAGGTGAGGAAAATCAAAATGGAATAAATTTCAATGACTTGCGCAAATGTCTTAAATTTCTGCTTTCCACACTTACAAAGAAATGCCTTGGTAAGTTTATAAGTTTCCTAGAATACGACAAACTCAAATTTGGTTACCGCAGAGTTCTCCAAATTTTTAAAATACAAATGTACAGTTTTGTAAAACCACATTCTCCCATCTCATGCAGGCAGCAGGTGTGAGAACACAGGAAGTGGAAAGGAAAGATGAGAATGCATTGTGTGGCTCTGTTCCTCAAAGTCTTCGAGTCTCAGAGATAGTGTCTGTTGTTCCTGTGCATTCACATATAGCGCTCCTATTCTGTGGAAAGATGGGGCCCCTTCAGAGATAAAGCTAGGAACTCCTGCAACAACAGAAAAATCTAGAGTTCCAGTCAGATGTTTCATCACATTCATGCCATTAATAGCAACGACAAATTTGTTTGCAATTCTGTTCAGCAAAGAAAAGTCTAAAACAGCAATGTAAATATAAAAAGTGTATCATTGCTCACATTTGAAGAGCCAGGAAGCAAGTAGTTGAATGAGACTTCATTCAGAGACAATTTTTTTTTGGCTATAATAACTCTGAGACAGTTGGAAACATTGATCTGGAGCCAGAAGTGTTGCTTGATGGAGATACGGATATAAGAAGCATCGTATTAGGAGGCCAAATCACTCACTCATCAGTTCATTTCACAAGTACTTTCTGAGACATTTTTTTCTGAGAGTTGAGAATGGCATTAGAGAAATAGAGATGAATGTGCTCCAGGCAAAGAAAAAGACAGGCCAGCTCAGGAAAAAGATGAAGTTGGTCTGTATTTCAGCATCATTTCTCAGCTGTCAAACTCCTTCTCTCCCTCTGAAGCCCAGTGCACACCTCCAGGGACCACTTCTGGCCCATTTTTTCCTGGACTCCCTCCCTGAGGTACTTCAGTGGTGTGTGGGAATTTCCATGGTTGTACTTACCATGCTGGTGTGAAAATCTCTGTTTGTCTATTTCTCTTACTCACAAACTATGGAAGTCTTACAGGGAAGATTAATTTTGCTTGTCTGTCTTTCTCCCACGACCCTGCATGTGTTGGAGGCTCAGTCTGTGTTAGCTGAATTCATGAGTGAAGGATTCAATGAATTCAACTTCTCAGGAAAAAAAAAATCAAAAATCTGTTTTTCTCATTAATTAATGAACCTGTAGATTGGATTAAATCATCAAGCCTTGATTAAATGCTTTAGTCTGCAAAAATGTAAACATTTTTAGATTTATTAATTTCCTCTGGAAATGAAAATACTAATTATTTGTAGAATTAGTCACTGAATCCTGCCTTCTAATTTTCTTGCTGACAGATTTCTTAATGATGTTAGTGAAGACAGTCCCTCCCCACAGATCCAAGGAATTCATCCAAACTTCATCAATCCTAACTCCATGTAAGGAAGATTAATTAGATCACATTGTTGCATCTACTGTGGATTCTTTCAGGCTGAGACAACATGAAGCTCTAAAGTATGTGCCCTCAACTTGATTCTATCAATAACACAGAGATTTTACATGATGCACTGATGGTACTGGTACTTCAACATTAAGTAATGGAAGGTATTTTTTTTTCAAATCTTACTTCAATAATTTAAAATGGATTATTTATCTAATAAATTGCCCATTGTCCCCTGGGTCATTATAATTAACAGTAACATATTATTTTTAAAAGTTAAAAAAAGTCTTTGAGAACAAAATAAATTTTTTTCTAAAAATAATCTAAAGAAAATGGCTATAAATTGAATCATTTTCTTACGGAGGTATTTGATGTTATCATTTTTTTAAATTTATTTATTTATTTATTTATTTATTTATTTAGTACAGGGTCTCACTGTGCAGCTCAGACTGATAGTGATCCTCCTGGCTCAGCCTACCCAGAACTAAGATTACAGGGGTGCACCACCATGCCAGATTTTGGTGGCCAGCACGGCATGTCAGGGGTTTAGGGGTTGGCCCAGCATGTGGTACTNGGGATTGAACCCAGGTGCTTGTGCTTGCCAGATAGAAACCTGAACCATGGAGCTATGTTTCCACCCCTTTGATGTATCATTCTTACTAGTTTAAAATAAGGAACACTCTAAATGAAATGGAACCATAATTAAGAAAATGATGGTATACATGACATATTTTCTCAGATTCCTCTTTTGTTTCTGATTCTTTTTCTGTCTTACTCCCTATTGATAGTAAATTTTTGAAAGTCCTTCATAAAGAATCAAATATCTCTACTTTCTCATCCAACTAATTCTCTGTATTTACACTTCATCCTTTCTTCCTGTTAAAAAGAAAAAGGAAGAAGAATCAAAACTCAAATTCTCCATACTATTTGGACTGTCTTTCAATTTTATTTTCTCAGGAGACTTTCTACCTCAATCATCTGGATCATTCTGTTGACTATAGTTTCTATA
>NDGN011478266.1:0-19691 GCA_002564285.1 Tympanoctomys barrerae
TGTGGCGGCGAGGGAGGTGACGCGCTGGAGCCGCAGCACAGAGGGCGGGCGGCCGAACCGCAGTGCCCTCCGCACACCCCCAACTCCCCGCCCGCAGGCGGAGCGCGGGGCGCTAGCAGAGCTGGGGCTGGGAGCCGTGTGCGTGCACACGCGCGCGCACACACACACACTGCAAGCACACATAGGATTGCGCCACACACCAATTACACCAAACACGTGAGAGATGCAGAAACGCGCTGGCACACAGAGTAGTTACACACACATGGTGGTTTACGCACCAGCTTGGGCAACGAGGCACACACAGGCACAGATGTTTGCATGCATGCCTAGTCGATGACACACATCAGCAGTTCTCATTGTCACACAGCCCGGTGCATCCAGAGGGTCACGTGAAAATTAACTGTTCCCCAGAGACTACACTTTGGAGATGCTACTTACTACTGCGACGCTACTGTGCAGCCCGCCTGCTGCTCCTGACGCTGCCTGGGTGCTCCGGACAGGTTCATGACCAGAACAAGGTCCCTGTGCCCCAGAGCTGACCTTCTAGGAAAGGAAGGCCCCAGCTCAGGTAAGAGGAGCCTACTGGAGGGAGCGAAGGCCCAGGGGAGGGTCCACAGGACAGGAGGGTAGCACACTTCCAGGGACACACAAGACAAAGCCACTCCTACTCCTGAGCCAGTGACCCTCGTGCACTCAAGACCCGTGCCAGTGACACCAACGACAAAGGGATTTTCTATGCCAGCGTCAAAGGCAAACTCAAATCAACCCCAGCAGGTCGCCCACCCACACATCCACACTAGAATAAAGGCCGTCAGAATCTGGGATAGAAACGCACCAAAGACAGACACAAAGAGATAGGTCGCTGCACATGTGCACACACCTGACATTCGCCCAAGCTGATGAATAGCCTGTCTCAGGACACCACCCTAAGTCTGTGGCAGCCTACCCTGCTGGCCCAGAGTGTACAGCCTGGGTCTTCCCACACCCAGAGCTCCTCTGACAAGGGCTTGGGAACTGGGGGACTGGGAGGGTCTGTCTGCTAGGTCTTCCTTATGCCATCCTTGGACACCAGGCATCAGCATACCTCCTATTCTTGACCCAGTCCCTCATCTCTCCAAGATTTCTCATGCATAGGGTCCAGAGAGACTTGGGGGACCCAGCAGTCCCAGATGCACCTTCTAGACTGGAGAATAATCAGCTGGAGACCTGGGGGGGGGGTGCAGAGTCAAGACCGGCGACTGCCGAGGGGAGCCAGCTTCCGGTCCTGCCCTTCGGCAGCTCCTCCAGGGCTGAGAGCTGTCGGTTCAGCACCCAGCCAGGGTGGTGAGAGAGCTGCACATCCAGATGCTGAAATACTCGGTCAACCTGCTCCATGTTCCAATTTCTGTGACTGTCGAGATCTGTAGACTCAGGATTGTGTAGACGCTGGATCCACAGCCTCTGCCCCACCTTTCTCCATCTACTGTCTAGGATGGCTAAACCTGATTGACTGGCTCGAAAGATATCTAAGTGAACACACTTTGGGGGCCGTCTGGGTGGGCCCTGAGAGTGCGACCCTGGGGACCATGTCTTGTCCCTGACTTCCTGCCTGGCACTCTTCCTCTGTGCTGTGCTTCCTTGTCCTTGTGACGTGAGCAGCTTTGGTCTCCCACACCCTCCCAGCACAACGCTCCAGACTTCGAGCTAGCTGGCCATGCACCGGGCCCCCAAAACCACAAGCAACGTTGTGAGGGTGGGACTGCGTGGCCCAGCAACAGGACAGCTGATCAGTGTGCTATCTTTCAACTTGGAGCAAGCCAGGCTGTGTGGCACATAGGGATCCCTTTACTGAGGCGCAAGGAGAGGTGAGGAGGGTGTGAGCCCGCTGCCCATGCCTCCTCTCCACAGCTGCTCCACCAAGCCTGGACCTCAGCTCATCCACTCCATGGGAATTTAACGTGTCCTTCTGTGCCAAAGAGACTAGTGCTGGGGACACGGGGACATGTCAGAAAGTCCTTCCTTGAAGAAGGACATATTCTAGTAGCCAAGAGAGTGCTGAGCACAATACTGGACCCCTGGATCGACTGTCTCCAACCATCGCACCCACACCCTGGCTCCTCTTTCTTGTCCTTGTACCCTGTACAGATATTTTTCATCAAGATATATGGTGAATGGTAGGTACTTGCAAACATGTACTAATAAAAAGAAAAAATTATAAAACAAGATATATGGTGAGTAAGTATTTTAAGTTGCAGTAAAGGACCCATTGTCATTAAAACCCCTCAAATCCTCCCACCGCGCTTCCACCACACTTGTCCTGCCCTTCTTGCTGCTTTCTGAAGCCACTCTGGAGGGCCCTTTCTATGACTACCTTTATGAAGTGTGATAGATACCACAACGGCTTCCAAGTACTGTCCAATGGAAAGGCGCTCTGTGGAGGACACCTGGAGGACTCCCCTTGGGGGAGGAGTGGTTGTCTCCGTCTGGGCAGAGCCTGGCCCTATTTCCATGAATTGGTACATGCAAGGCTGCCCAGGACCTTTCCTTATCCCTTCAATTGGCTCTAAGCAATGCAGATGGGTCCAGCTGAGGTGCCAAGGTACAGTCTGTGAAGCCAAGATGACAGGACAGTGTTTCTCCACCCCACCCCACCCCAATAGCTCAAAGAAACCGTGTGTGAGCCCAGGAGGGCTGAAGAGCCATGCTCCACTCTGTGGGTTGGGATCGAGCCATGACACAGAGGCTATGACTTCCCAGGGCTTGGAGGATCACACGTAGATCTGAAGCACAGACTCTAAACATCACATGCCACCTTAACTGTGTTAAGAGATCACTCTCTCCACACACCCTTCTCTGTGCAAATTACAGAGGTGATCTCGGGCCCCTACCTAGCCCAGCTCACTACACTCAGGCACTTTCCACCATTCTCAGTCACTTGTCTTTAAGCCACTCCTTTCTTCACAAATTAATAAAATCCAGGTTCTGCTCTGGGTCAAGGCCTTTGTTTCAGTTAGCCATCATCATAGCTGGACTCAGGACCCCTTTGGCTCATATTATTGTGTCTTTATTTATACCATGGGCTGCACTGGGAGTGCTAGATTGGAATTAACTTAGTAGAATTCCAATAACTTTTCCATGGAGTACAAATATAATCTTCCTGAACCATAACAAGGTCTAGGAGGGGCTCTCTGTAGCACTCCATTCATACATGGACTGAGGGTCTCTCAGTGGCTTCACTGACAGTGATCCTCCTGCCTCAGCCTCCCAAGGGCTGAGATGACAGGCATGCGCCACCACACCTGGCTGAAATGTACACTCTTAAAGACATCTTCGTGTGCTGTCTTCCATCTTGTTCGCCTGATCTGCGACCACGAGACTTCTGACTCTTTCCCAAAGCCAAAATGATCATGAAAAGTAAATGCTCTGAATGGACTGAGGACACCAAGGCGCCCATGATAGGACAACTAGAAACATTTCTGAAAGAAGACTGCCAGGCTTCTTTACAAAGTGGCAGGGGTCAGGCAGATGGCTCAGCGGACTAAAGTGCCTGCTTAGGCAGATACAGCGGCCAGGGGTTCGATTCCCAGCGTGCTACGGCAGCTGCGCCTCTGGGGTGCGCTGAGACAGCGATTGAAACTGGGTGTGGTGGTGCGTGCCTGTCATCCCAGCACTTGGGAGGCTGAAAACAGGAGAAGCACTATGAGTCCAATCTACACAGTGAGACCCTGTGGGCCCTGAAGACCCTATCCTAAATACAGAAAAGAAAAGAAGAAAGTGGCAGGAAGGATGGAAAAATTCCAAACATGAGGGAGAACTTTCAGGGGCATTGACAACCTGTCTTTTGCTACAGTACATTTCCTGGCTTAAACACTCCCCCTATTTTTCAATTGCACCTCACAGGTGCAGCTGAGCTGGTCCCTGTCGAGTCAAAAGAGCTCCAGCGAGTTGCAAGTGTTTGCAATATTTCATGGGAACCTCTCTGTCGTGTGAAATGTTCCTGGCACATTTTGGATAAGCAGGATTCACGTTGAAGACCACATAGAATTTTCTATGGATATCCACAGGGATAAAAATCCACAGAAATGTCAGGGAATCCTGGAATCTGAGCTAGACAGAAATTCGGGGTCTGTCCCTCTGGTCCAGGCCTGAGTCGACCTCAGCCCCTTGGGGCTGAGGTGTGATCTCTCCAGCTTTGTCAACAGGATGGAGACCTCCCTCGTTTTCTAGGGAGAACCCTCCCATTGTGAGAAAGGGCCACGTGGTTGCCAGGAGTAGGGAGAGTGACACCAGGGAGGGTTCAGATGAGGGGGATCTTCATATCAAAGCGAGAGAAGACAAGGACCTTCCCCACCGCATAGTTCGCTGTGCACTGGGGACCTTTGAAGGCAAGTCACACAGTGCAGCCCCTCACACCTGGCAGCAGCCTGCGCAGGGTCACATTAGGCAAGAAAACTGAAGCTTGGGGAGGAAAATCTAGAGTCGCATGGGAAGATGACCCGACTGGGATTTGAACATCTCCCCTTTGCCTCTCCAAGATGCCTGATGGAGGGAGTCCCACTGAGAGAGGGAAGAAATGACTGTGGTATGGTCCAAGCGTCTAGACTTGAGGTTAGAATCCTGCTCTCGGTGCTGCCTGGGCAGCTAATCATCCCACATCCACTCACACACATTCAAGACACCTGCGTGTCACAGACTCTCTGTCATCCCTGTCACGCTGCCCTCCCCTGTGAGCACAGGTCAGACATTCATGGGGGCCCACCCCACATGTCCCTCATCACAAGGCTCGCTGTCCTGTCTGACACGCCTGTGGTTCCTTCAGTGGCTCTGTGGGGCACATGGCACTGCCACGACCTTCAGGCTGCGGTTCTGAGGATGGCAGGCCTTAAAGCGTTGCTTGAGCTAACCTCAGGGGTGGGACACACTGGGGTCCCGCGCAGGTGTCCTAGAATCCTCCCCACACATCTCTGCTCCCCACCAGCAACCTGTATGTGGCAGAGAAAGGGAGGTGGAGAGCAAAGCCGGAGGATAAGCAGGAAATGTGCCCCTCTGCTTGCCGCAGGCCAAGGTGAGCCACATCCAGCCAAGACCATAGTGGAAAACCAGGCTGCCCGAGTGACCCCAGCATCTATGGTGTCACCATAGATGAGTTACGCTGTGACACTTGATGGGGGACAACCTTGTGTGTATCCTCCCAGACCATGAAGCCTCTCTGGTGGCAGCAGAAAACAGGGACAGTTCAGCTGGCTGCAGGGAGAGGACAAGAGGCCAGGGAAGCGCCAAGCATATTTAGTTTAGGCAAAGATTAAAGAGCTTTTAAAAAGTAAGATGCAAAATTATTTTCAGAGACTATGGAGAGGCGAGCTGAGCACACTGTGCGGTGGGTGCCAGCCCCTGTGATAACGTGTATCTGCGCTCCTGGCCAATGGGAGAAGGCGGCTCCCAGGGGCTCAGCAAGCGACCTCATCCTCTGTGGCCAGCGAGTGACGAGGATTTGGGTGGTTTTGATTCTAAAACGCGTTCTTCCTACCCCATCCACATCCACACACCAGAGATAGTGGCAGGCAGGGCGATAATGCCACACAAAGACGTCCATATGTCCCCAGCCCCTGTGTCATCCCCAGGACAGACAGGAGACTGGAAGCGCACTTAGAGGCCAAAAGGAGAGTACGTGGGTTGTCAGTTAGGTCCAATGCAGTGATGGGGTCCCTTAATATGACTGGGGGACATCAGGGCGAGGAGATGTGGCACTGGGAACAGAGGACTCAGGTTGAGACTTGATAGCACGCTGCGGGCTTTGGAGACAGAGGAAAGAGACGTGGACAGAAGTAGGGCAGGTGATGTCTAGAAGCCAGGCGGTAGAGCCCTAGCCCAGCCTGCTGTGACAGCTCAGCTCTGACCCACATCAGGCTTCTGATCCCCAGAAGTAAAAGAACATAAATGTATGCGGCGTCAACCACAGCATCCGCCAGCGCAGTGGCAGGAAACTAATGCAGGGACGTAATGGATCTGAACGGGAGCCGCTGCATTATTCGTGTGCTCTGGATTTGATTGCTGAGAAAGTTAACGCGTTTAACGCTGAAACGAAGTCTTCCTTTGTGTCCCGTCGCTGCCTCTTGATTCACTGTGTTTGTGTTACATTAAGGCTTCTGACACTTCAGGTTGAGAACCAATCATTGATTAAACATTCAAAAGGAACAAGACTCTAATTATGAAAAAGCATACATTTTAATGTACAAAATTACACAAAGTATACATTTAACCGACATAGAAAAATACATTTCATTAACAAGAGAAAACCCGGGCCTATCGTACACAAGACGAACAACTGGTCAGTACAAATCCCAAAACCCGAAGCAAGGCTGAGTCCAAAACACAGCAGACTGAAGGGTGATGAACGTCTCTGAGGACTGGCTGCCCTGTTGATTGCGGGCAGGGCTGGGGCCAGCCAGGAGCTAATGACCCAAGGAGGGGCCTGCCAACCAGCACCCGGGGCGGGGCCTTGTGGGCCACAGGGCCACACCCAGGCTATGCTGCCCAAATCCTGTCCTGGGCTGGTTAAAGCCAAGCTACAGGATTCCTTCTTTCAGGTGCGTGCAGCTGCGAGGTGTGGCATTACTGTGCACCCGGGACCAGAGGACAGGTACACCCTTTTCAAGTGGATGTGTGCTTCACAGTTTTCTTGCCATTTGTGCCCAGGTTTCAACCTGGGAGAAAGGAGGCCAGGAAGGTTTAGCCAAGAGAATCATGGAGGACTTGCCCATGGCCTTGGCCAGGGACACCGGCACACCTGCCCTGCCTGACCAGCAGAACCTGAGCTGTGGCAGAGCCCATCTCAGGCCCCTGCTCAGGGTGGCAGCTACACGGGGCCCAAGCACATGCCTTCCTGCCCCTGCTAGGAGAGGTCGAGTGGTGTGAGTGCGTGGCACAGGCGTGCACAGCCAAGTGCCAGCCCGGGGTGTTTGTGGCCCCACCTCCCATGATCCTGCTTCTGGGAGGGGCTCCACCCTTGTTCCTGTGAAAAGCCCAAGTTAAACATTTCTAATGTCATTGAACAGGCCTTGATCTTGTGCATCACTTTTGATGTCACAGATACAAGGCCAAAGCCGTATTATGTTAGTTTACTTAAAAATATACTGACAAAGTCGAAAATCAACTTTCCAGCCTCACTCCTAACGGTGAGATTGTCTTTCTCTCTTTTTTTCTACCACCACATAAAAGTGCCAAAGCTTCATGTTTTCCGAGACCAAAAAAGAGGTGTTGAAGAGAAGCTTACATTCCTGGGATCTGTGTTCCCTAGTCTGCCCACAACTCTGCAAATTGTGTCATACCAGGCACGCAAGGGTCGGATTTGGATGGGAGCCGTGCTTGCTAAACTAGAGCAGAGTTTAGAAAGAATCAAATGGGATAAAGAAAACCCAATCCTTCAATCCCACATCTACCAGCTTACTGAAGACAGTGTTAGGTGCAATGTATGAATTATCTTTTTCTAGAAATTCCTGTGACACAGAGAAAGTGACTAAATATACCGGCAAACCACAGGGCGCTTTCTTTCGCTGCTTCCTTATGGCCCTAGAGACTTCCCTTGAAGACCAAGGAGGAACACAGCTGGCAAGGGCAGCAAAAGCTGAAGCTGAATAAAAATTGCCTCCCTTTGCTTACCCGACTGAAGCACCTGCTGCTACAATTTTCATTTCTGGAAGTTGGGGGTGCTGGCCACAATGGTGCCCAAGAGACCCACTCAGTGTGGCTGTGGGCTCAGTCACATGCTCTGCAGACTTGCAGGTGCAGGGCAGTGACCGGCCACCAGGGACCAAGGGCCAGCGCGTGCCACATGTGCTATCTCCATAAGCTCGCCCACGTCAGGCCAAGGCCTCTGGGGAGAAGCTCCAGCAGACTCACAGCCAGAAATCCTCCACAGTTAAGATGCTTCCTCCTGTGACACCTTTCTCTCCCAGTGAGGAGGAAATGTGAGCATGAGTCTAAGCCAGGGGAAACCCACCGTGGACAGTGAATCAGCACAGGGCGCGCAGGAGCAGTGAAGACACTGTGGGCTGCTAGCTGCTGGCTCTCTCCCTGCCTGTGGGCTTCAGTCCTTTGCAGAAGGACCTTGGCATGATGGTGAGATCAGCAGGCTCAGGGGCTGTGCATCCTTCTACCTTTTCAAAGGCTGCACCTGCCGTGAGACTAGCCAGTGCGCAGGATGAGGATCACCACCACGGGAGCCAGTCTTCATGTCCTACAAACACCCTAGCAGCCATGGTGGGTAGCAAGGGCAGAGTGCCGAGACCCCACCACCTCTGGTCTCCCCTGCCTTTTTTTGGGCAACAGCTCAACAGAGAACAAACAGGCAAGCATCCAAAAGATGCCAACCATGTCTCGCACCTTCTCCTCGAGGTCGGGTGAGTCTTGAGAAGTTGCACAGTGCAGACCTGGGATTTCACCTTAGAACCCAGCCGAGCTGTGAATCTCCCTAAAGCTCCACAGCCCAAGGGCGAACAGCCCCCCGCCACCAAGTCTACAAAGTTGGCTTGATAAATTGTTGAATGAAACAATTATTAGCAAGAACATGGGTCCCCTGCCCTCAGCAGTGGTGGGTAACTGGACGTCCACAGCCATCTCATCACACAAAGGTTCATAAATTTTTTACCAGTTTTGCTGCTTGATTTCATACACTGAGGAGGTAGGTAAGGAAGGTCACAGAGGGGTGAACTGAAGCTTCAGTCATAAGCTGGGAGTGGTAGCACAGACCTGGAACCTCAAATGCTCGGGAGGCTGAGGCAAGAGGATACAAGTTAGAGGTTCAGTCTGCCTGTGGTCAAGGGCTGTCACAAGACTGTGGATTTTCAGCCCAGCCTGTTTGAGGTTCAGTTTCCTCATCACAAAATGGGGAAGGACGGGTGTCTACGCTAGAGTCTAAAGCCCTCTCCTGCTCCGACAGCGGGTGTTTCTGATCTGTGATTGCAGCCCTGTGCAGCTGGCCTGCTTTGGAGGGCACGGGTGTGACCTGAACGCATGGCCCTCCTTGGTGGCACAGCCACCCGGCCACGCTGCCTCTGTGTGCTCAGCCCCGCCACACCTCCAGCATACCTATTTTAAGCACACTGCCTGGCAGTTCATGGGGAAATGTTGCCATGCCAACCCGCTGGCTGTTGCTAATCATAATCTATGAATGTGCAGTGCAGCCATCTGACAAGCAATTCTTTCCTCGCTTAGCCTGAGGACCTTTTCCACACTGTCTTAGGCACATCACCCTGTCCTAAACAGCACACAGTAGGCGGCTAATGAGGCCATGACTGAATCGATGACCCAAGTCCGCACAATGCTGAAACCTGCAGAACACCTTCCTGTACAGATTCTCCACTCCACTGCATGGCCGAGACAGGTGTCTGCTGCCCCATTTCCTGGGTGAGGAAACCGAGGAAGGAAAGTCGCCCTCACTGGTCTCAGGGCTCACAAGTTGTAGAATTCAGACTGTACCAGGTTGTTCTGATTTGAACCCAAATCTTTTTCTCTGATACCAGGTGGTCTCTGTCATCTCTCTGGCATATGGAAATCAAATGACACCAATCCATATCTTTATTCAGGATGTAGGCGTCTACAAAGCGCCTTTCCACTCATGTCCCCACTTCACTCCAAGCCCAATCCCAGGCCCTACAGCAAGGGCACTTAAGCACTTGACCCCCATGGACAGCTGCTCCAGGAGGGCAATGATCCGTGTGCTGCCTGCCCCGTAGCCCAGGGCCCACTGCAGAGCCGAGTGTTCATCCCTTAGTGTCCACTGTTGGGTGAATGAATGAATGAATGACAGACAGCTGGTGAGTGGTCAGCCAGTGGCCCAGAGCCTGTGTCCCTGGGGTGAGCCAGTGGGGGGCTGGAAGCCACCTGTCCCTTCCCCAATCTGGGAAAACCTGGAAAATAGACATCATGTTAACCCAGAAGGTGGACTCTTGCTTGGGATGTGGAGACAAAGAACCAGACCACCCTGGGCACAGTCTGCGTGCCGCTGCCTGGGATTCTCATCTCTTCTGGTATGGGAAGGCAATGCATGGCCCCACCCTCCTGCAGAGGACGTTATAGATTGAAGACTCTGGAATCAGGATGCCAAGTGCCAAAGCCAGATGGCCCCCACAATGCCTTGCTCCTCCCAGGGAAGGCTTGGAGCCCTCCCAGGGTTGGAAGGCAGCGCCCAGCAGGGTGAGCCACATGCCTGGCCCCAGGCGCCCCTGGGAGACCATGGGAGAGGTAGGTCCCTTTCGGGATTCAGCGCAGAAACCAGACTCACTCCATGCGCTGCTCATGCTGCAGTTCTCTCACGTGATCTCACAGGCAATGGGCTCCCGCGCTGTGTCTTCCTGTTCACCATCTCACTTCCTGCCAAAAGAGGAAACTGCAACCCGGGACAGTAGGCAGTGGAGCCAGAGAGCAGCCAGTCCAGTCTCCTTCCTGGAGGACATGGGTGGGGCCAGCATCATCCTGGGACCGTGGACCTAGGCCTCTGTATCATCACCTGTGCTGTGAGGCGGGGGCAGCGCAGGTGCCACCGAGTCCCAGTCCACGGGAACAGGCAGCTTCTGTGTGAGGCAAGGAGAGGCCTGGGGCAGGCGCCCTGCAGAGGAGGGGGAGCCCTGCCCTCGTGCAGCTCCAACCACGGCCAGGAAGATGGGGTCCTAAGTCACCAGGCCCACTGATTTTCTGTCAGAAGCTGGACATCCAGGCTGTATAAGGAATCTTCTGGTTTTGAAAAGTAAACATGGGCCAGGGAGATAGCTCAGTAGAATAAATGCTTGCCTGGCAAGCGCAAGGTCCTGAGTTCAATCCCTGGTACCACAAAAAAAAAAAAAAAGTGAACTTGTTCGTTGCAGTATTAACAAACACAACAGAGGTACGCACACACCAATGTTCACAGAGTAGTTATGTATAGTCACCAGAAGGTGGAGGACACCCTAATTGATGAGGAAGGGAAGGAACACAGTGGGGTAGATCTGTAGAATACTATTCAGCCTGCAGAAAGGAAGAGCACGCTGACCCGCACCTCAGCACAGATGGACCTGGGAGGCCTCACGCCGAGCGAATCTAGTGGGGCACAGAAGGTCCAGTCGTGCATGAGTCCGTCAGCTGAGGTCTGGGCAGACTCTCACAGAGAAAGAGAGCGGGGTGGGGTGGAGCTGCAGCAGGGGTGCGGAGGAGCTGGGGCTTAGTGAAGACCGAGTTCCAACATGGGAGAAGAAGGTGTTCTGGAGGGGGACAGTGGAGATGGCTGCAGAGTAAGGTGGCTGAGCTTGATGCTCCTGAGCTGGACATGAAAGGGGCCAAAATGGTGAGTTGTCCGGGAGGCACATTTTGCCTCAGCAACAGCAAAAAGATGGAAGGCAAATAAGACAGGTGTGCGTGCCAGGCCTGGCCCGAGGGCAGCCTGAGCTCCTACCATGGACTCTGGCCCTGGGTTCAGGGACAAACCGTCACTTGCTCCTCCTGACAGGAGCTCCAGGTGCTGTGGACCCCGCCTGCCCCTTGCTCCCATTAGCTGTGTCGCGCAGCAGTGAGGACCAAGGGATCAGTGCACAGAGGCGCCACCCAGCAGCCGCTGACTTCCTGTCGCATCCTCCTGGGGGAGGCTGACCTCTCAAATGGCCTGTGTGTCCCCGGCTGCCCTCAGAAGCCAGTCTCAAGGCCTGCAGCTCCACGATGCCCGGTGGGAGGCAGCAGCCATCCAAGGTCTATCCCAGCTCCTCAGCTGCGGGGAGGAAGGTGCTGCGATGGGGCTGCATGCAGTCTGGAGGTACTCTAGGGGGCTGTGGTTATAGAGGGGTGCAGTTGCCTGACGCAGCATGTTTAGGGAAGAACTCTCCGAATCTTCCAGGAGCAGAAGGCTGGGCTGGGGGGTCACCCAGAGACCAAAGATTATTCCTGAGTTCCAGTCCAGCCAGCAGGCAAGAATGCATGGTGTGCCAGGGACAGGTTGGAAACTCATTAGCTGTCAGAGGGGGCAGGAAGGCGCGTGGGCACCTGCACTGTGCAGGTGAGGCCCAGAGGCCCAGAGGAGCCAAGAGCAGCCGACCACAGGGTCCCAGGCTCCTCTGAGGAACTGGCAACCCCTGACAAGCTCCGCCCAGCTGGCAGCCCACAGGAGGCACTGTGCTGTGCCCAGGGCACAGGAGAGAACAACCGTCGCACAGGCAGAGGCCCCCACGCAGGTGAGCAGCAGGGCAGCTAGAGACAGTGTGAGACCTGAGCAAGCTGACACGCGTGGAGGAAAAGAGCCCGCCTGGTCTTTGGGCTCCAGACGCCCTTTCCTGCCTGCCTCCTGGACCAGCAAATACAGCTTCCAACAGTCGATAGGCATCGCTGGGGCTCCAGAGTTGGTACCACGCAAGGTAGGGACATTCCCCACAGACAACACAGGCAGTTGGTGGTCTCTTGGCTTCTACTTGGCCTCTAGGTCAAGGTCGTACATCACAGGCCACCTCCGTGCCATGGGTCCTGTGGACAGGGTGTCACATTTTCCAGAGGGATGTGTTTGCCTCTCTGTGGTCTTCTTTCCTGCAACAACCAAAACAAGGAGATTAGTCCTGCGAGGAAGCTAGCGACCCAAGCGGCTTCTGCATGCAGCTGTGCGGGTGCGCCAGCCTGGGTGGTGGGGAGGCCCTCCTCCTCCTCCCGCATGCCTGCACGGCTGCGGGTGTCTGTGCTACAATTTCAACTGTTCTCTAGAAAAGAATCTGCTTCTTGGGACTCACAGGGAGAAGGCTTTTTCTTGGGACGTTTTGAACCCTGGATGTGACATGGAGGTTTTATGTGACCTGGCATGCATGCACACTGTGCAGAAAGGTCTCCAAGTCCCCGTGCCTGTCCCAGAGGCCAACAGAAGGTCAAACACCCTGGACCAAAAGACAAAAAAACTGAGGTTCACGGAGGTGTTGGTTCCTCCGTCCAGCAAGACCTATCACATACCCGCTGTGTGCCAGGCCCTGGCATTATGGGCTAGCACCAGAGGCAGAGGGCAACTAGACATCACAGGATGAGTGCATGCGCCAGCTGCAGCCATAAAGGGCGAGGGCAGAGAGACAGCTGCAGGGCCGAGAGGAGGTGAGGACGGCGGGAGCACACAGGGCAAGGGGGAGAGAGTGCGGAGCTGGGTGCAGATGCCATGGAGGCCATGTGGCAGGAGGCGTCGGGGACATTGGGGGTGCTCCTGGGCAGGGCTGGACATGGTGAGGGCTCCATAATGAGTCTGGAAGGATAGAAGGGAGGTCAGACGGGCACCCCAGGACAGGGTGATGGTGGGCAGAGTGCTGGAGGGGAAAGGAGCTTTCTGGGCAGGGAACACAGCTCAGGCAGAAGCCAAGAGGCGTGAGACGGTGCAGGCCGGAAGGCACACAGGGGGCTCAGTTTCCAAGTGGATGCTGCCTGATTCCTAAGCACATGGGGATGGTGCAGCTTACACAGGGGAACCCAGGGAAAGTAAAACCCTTCGGAGCTCAACATCCCTGGTAGCTCCAAGGGTGCCCCAGAAAGAGGCAGGCCGGACTGCAATGTGGGGTCCCCTGGGCCCTCAGGGCAGCATGGTGACAGTGTCCACACAGGCCCACGCTGCACCTGTCTCAAGGACGGCGGTGAGGAAGCCATCCCAGCATCCCTCGCGTGGCCCGCTCTTGGCACAAAGCCACATCTTGCTCACTTAGCCTGTCTGTGTAGGTGTCTCCAGGCTGCTTTGCCAAACATATTTTTATCTCTGTGCACAGCATTGCAGGCTTTTTTGGAGAGGGAATAAGCAAGTTTAAAAATAAACTCAATTCAAGTCTTCCAACCTCAGAGGACCACTGGTGCCCACGCTTCGCGATGCCCCACAATCACTTAGCAGGATCACAAGAATGCAGAGCCCCAGGTTCAGTCCAGAAGAAGGACCCAGTGTCTGTGAGGGAGAGCTCAGAAATCTTTGCAGGGAGCGCTGCCCTGCTGCATTGTGCTGGGCGGTTACTGAGAGAGAGATGTGAGAGTCTCATTGAGCACCTGCGTCTAGGTGTCACTGCGCCGAGCAATGCCCCAACCTGAGGATGAGGCCGAAAGGCTGAGCCACCAGAAGCAGCCGAGAGTGAGGTCAGCGCGAGGCATCATTACTCCCTTCCTGTCCCCCAGGAACGCGGATGTTCACATGCTCATTCATCTTGCATTCACCAAGAAAGTAACATGATGACTGTTCCAGAATAAATGAACATCCCGGGTCATCTCCAGAACCCAGGGGACAGTCGCTGATGATAATTCGTGACATAGATACCTTTTAAAAAAACCAGAGCTACAAAGATGTATCCTGAGAGATGGGCAGAAGAGGCAAACAACAGGAGAAAATCAAGCTGAGGGCATTACATGGAATGCGGGCTCTAGAAGGGACTTTAAAAGAAGAATGAGCGCAACTCTGACATACGTACCATGGGATTAAGACCTCTATAGGCAGGGCAGACTGTAGACTAGACACTGAGGGAGAGAGATGGAGGGAACTGAAAGACGGATCAGAGGAAATCACCAGCACTCAGCATGGAGAGGTGAGGAGGCGAGAGGAAGGGGCGGCTCTAGATTAAGCAGTTAGCAGCAACGGTCTCACTGCAGAGGTGACACATGAGTCAAGGCCCAAGTGACAAGAAGACAGCCATGGACAGCAACAGGGCCAGCGTGCAAGAGCAGATGAGAGCATCCGGAGAGCAGGAAGCAGCCCCTGCAGCCCCAAGTGTGGGAAGCAATGAAGGCCCAGCTCAGAAGCGCAGGTGACATAAGCAAGCTCCAGCTGGGGGCAAAGAAGGACATTTTGTTTTGTTTTATTTTGCTTTGCTTTGACTTGTTTTGTGTTTTTTGAGACAGGATCGCTCTATGTAGTTCAAGCTGGCCTTGAAGTCACCGCACACCCCATGCTGGCCTCATACTCACCTCGACCTCCCTGCCTCAGCCTCCCAGGGAAGCTGGGGTTACAAGCGTAGGGCTTTCGAACGGTGAGAGCTGACCACGCACCCACACACTCGCTAACCCGCTCATTCATTCACTCACTTCTCTGCCCAACACCAGAGTCAGGCACTGTGCTCAAGGCCAGGGGCCATGTGGAGAGGAACACAGGCCCTGTGTCCTAGCAAGACGGACCAGCAAACAAATGTCAGTGCTGGGTGCCGTGAACTGCTGTGGGGAGCAAGGACAGTGCCACAGAGCAAGCCTGGCAGAGGCATCAGGCGGAAGCAGGCGGCTCTCAGCCCCTTAGCGTGGGCTATCGGAGGGGACTGCTGAGTGCGGGGAGACTTAACTGGGAACCTCCAAGGCCCTGCCAAGCCTGTGACGTGGCAGCGCCCATGGGCAGGGGAGGCTAGAGCAGCCCGCACAGGGGAGGTAGGAACAAGTGAGCAGGCAGCCGCAGAGATCCTAGGCAGGGAGGCGGCCACACGGCGGGCTGGGAGAGGCCTTGGGGTATCAGAAAATGAGGCCAAAAATGGGGACACCAGTCCTTGCCCTACTTAGTTCCAGGCACTCGTGAAAACAAGAGCTCCTCTACGGCAGAGCGCAAGCTGCTGGGGGACAGCACCGACGTGACTGTCCTTGACCCAAGCCCAAGGTCATGAGCTCTGTGGGGATGCACAGGGGAACGGGAAGGCCAGACCTGGGACACCAGGGCGCTGTCCTGTGTCCCGCCCCGATCTGTCAGTCAAAGCAGACCTGGCCTGACCTCTTCACAGTGAAAAGCATCCGGAAGGGCTGGGGTCCCTGCCCGTTCTTCCTTCCCGCGGTGCCGCCACCCCTGCCACCTGCTGTCTGGACCCCCCAACCTTCTCACAGGTCTCCGCTGTAGCTGGGTCCTACCCCACGCACCCAGCAGCTGGAGCTGCTAGAAAATGGTCACACCCCTCCCTGGCCCACATTTCCTCTGCTCTGAGACGCTCCCAAGCTCCTAGGGAGAAGCCGGCACAGAACGCTCTGCCATTCCAGCCCTGCCTGCTGCACTGGGCTACTCCCTGTTAATTAAGGCCCCTGCAGTCACACAGTGGCCACACAGGCTCCCTGCGAACCAGGACACCATGCACAGAGTCAGGTGCCCAACGGGGTGGGTGGCGAGCTCTCAGGTGACAAGGGCAGGCCAGTGGTTTCTCTCTTCACCTTCTTTCTCCTCTAGCCATCTGGGGCGTAGGGTCTGCCTCTCCCTCTAGTGCTTCCCCAGGGTGCTTCCTGGGCTAGGAACACCTTCACTTTTCAGATGTATCTGGTCTGTGGAGTTGACCTTGGTCAATCAGGAAAAATTGTTCCAGGAGTGTTCAGGACACTGCCCAGAGCTCGGGGCAAGGGCCAAGGCAGTGTGAGCTCCTAGGAGCACACATCTTCCCAACAGAGGTGCGCCAGGCTCCTAGGGCACAAGAACCACGAGGAGGGCACCTGCAGGGTGCAGGTGAGATGGGCTATCTGGGAGCATCACGGGGGCACCTGTCACAGGGAGTCACCCTGGTGCCCCAGCAGGAGAAGGAGCAGGCAAAGCGTGTAACCCAAGAGCTGCAGGACAGCCGCCGTGCACGACACCCGCCTTGCAATGGCCACCACACCACATCCTCACAGGCTCCTACGATGAGCTTGTGTCATCCCCTGACGCAGGGAGACACAGAGGCTGACAGAGACAAGTCCCCAGGGACCCTTGCTGCAAGTGGTGCCACTGGGGTTTGGAAGAGACCTTCTGTACTCCATGACCCTCGTCCTTACGGAAGCCACAGAGAAGCACACAGAATGCAGCCTCTAGTGGACGAGAAACAGCTCGTAAGAACGCATGAGGATGGGTCCAACCCGAGTCCACACCATGCAGCTCTGACTGAACCCAGCCCAAGAATTACTCAGCATTTTTGTGGCAGGTAAAGGGAATGAAATGCAACATCCATGCTGTTTCCAAATGAAAGTGTTCAAAATCTAAGTATCAGCCCAGCCTGCTGTCTGGTCACTGATTCTCGCACTTCAGGGGCTCTAGGTTTATGAGGCACACTACGCCAACACAGTTGGGGTGCATCTCGGGGCTTTCAGCAGTGTGCCAGTCATTCCTGTGAGGTCACCTAGATTACTCCTGGAATACACCCCCTGGTGACGGCCCCATCTAACCATGGCTCAGTGTGGGGCAGCTTCCTCTCGGTGCGTCAGCAGCCAGTGCCTTCCCTGCTTATCTCAGAGCTCCTGTGTTGCCGGCTTCATGCAAGAGCCTCTGTGAGCTCAGAGAGGAATGACACGAAGTCGCCCTCCTTGGGTCGCTTTCAGTGCCTCCCTGTTGAACTGGAATGTGGCCTTACCATGTCTCTATTTATCTCTCAGCAGGGATGATGGGGTTCTTTCCACTCTATGCCTACTGACCTTGTGGGGTTGTCTGACCCTTCTCAAAGCCAAGTCCCCAGTCCTGCTGGGGCATTTGTGAAGATGGCTGCTCAGTTTCACTTGGGTCCATTCTCTGATGGGGAGCGTACTCCCTGCACCTGGGAAGGCAGCCCTGTAGGGCGGCTCTACCTATTGGGAAAGCCACCTGTGAGCTTATCAGAATGAGACAGCTGGGATACGTGCAGAAGGAACACTTCTTATGTCGCCCAGGGTCCACCTGGAGAGAGAGTCCTCTCTTCCAACATGCGGAGCTGCTTCCAGGTGACTTCCTGGCTCCTCAGCACAGACAGAAAACACACTGAAGGCCAGCTTTGCCTCCCTCCCCCAGAGCAGACTGATCCCTTCTATCTCCACCAAGTTGAGGACAGGAGGGGGTGCCTTGCCGCTCTCAGGCCCCAGGGAACACCGGGTGAGGTGCAGTGGGAGCTGCTAATGCTTAAGAACTGAATCTGAGACAAATGCAGACCCAGTTCCAGCATCTGCCCATTCCCGTGGTGTAAACGCTCCCGCCACCCCCAATGTCAAGCCACTGACATGAAGTTAGGGAGGAGCTGGTAGTAAATGCAGATGGTTGGGTCTTGAAAGCCAGAAGGAGGCAGCTCCAGTACCGTGTGTGTGTGTGTGTGTGTGTGTGTGTGTGTGTGTGTAGACTGAAAGTGTACCCACATAAGACAATGAGTGAATGTCCGCATGAACGAGATGAGAGAAGGACCCTAATTTTGCAAAGTAAGAGGAAGGAACTAGAAACAGCAAACTGTATAGCTTCAATACAACCTTAGGGGGCCGACCAGATAGCTCAGCTGATTAAAGCACCTGCTTAGGTAGATGCAGGGCCTGGGGGTTCAATCCTCGCCCTGCCATGCCAGCCCTGCCCCTAGGGCACACTGAGACAGAGATTGAGACTTGGCATAGTGGTGCGTGCCTGTAATCCCAGCACTCGGGAGGCTGAAAACAGGAGAATCACTGAGCCCAATCTGTATAGTGAGACCCTGTAGACTCTGTACTAAATACAAAAAAACAAACAATCAAAAAAAAAAAAAAACCCACCAATATAACCTTAGGAAGAAAGCCAGCTGAAGGCAGTGTCTAGCAGTGTCTCCAAATTACCTTCTAGGATGTACACCCTGGCACGAGGGGCATGATGAAGGGCACGATGGCCACGCTGCCTGTGTCCCAGCAAGGAGCTGGGAGTTGGCTGGGGGCAGCTATGGGACCATCCCAGACCCAGAGACAGTGCCCTGGAGAGTCACTGCTCCTGGCCCAGGAAGGAGGAGGAAGCAGCCCATGGAGCAGCTGGGCAAGCTGGAGGTGGAGGGAGGGAGGAAAAGCACGCTCCAGGCTTCTCAGGAGTAACTGAGGCACAGTGGGCAGCTAAGCGAGTCCAGGACTGCACGGCCCGGAGGACACCGGCAGCTTCCAGCCAGACGAATCACCCTGACCCCAGGGTGGCAGGGGACAGGGGAGACCTCGGCTTGCTCCGTCAAGGTCAGACAAGGAGGCAGCAGAGTGCAGGCCCTAGATTGTGCCACGTGGAGCCCTAGGCCACTTTCTGCCCACCAGCAGCCCTGCCCAAGGAGGCTTGCTTAAAATTACGCTCTAATTGATGGATTTGTTCAGTAGTCGGAACTCTGACTCTCACTCCGCTGGGGCTCCAGGCATATCGATCCTGTGTGGAAATGCAGCAGTGAATTGTCCCACAGGCTGCCAGGGAGGAAGCAGGAAGTGGGCCACCTCACTGCACGCCATGGCCTGCTGTTAATCCAGCTTTCACCCCAAGCTCCACTTCGAGCCCGCAATAGGTATCGATGGTTTTGAAAGTGTTTCTTCCCTTTAAGGTAAGGTAGCAATTTCATTTTCGAGACTCACTCTCTCAGAAATGGCCTTCTATGAAAACAAAAATTTATATAGTATGATAATCAGTATGGTATTTATTACAGGGGAAAAAAAAGGAAATAGCCAGAATACTCAATAATAAGCATCAAGTTGCAAAAAGTGAAGTTTGGAAAGACAACGATACCGCTGAGGAAATGTCCACAAGATGAAGTTAGATTAAAATGCAGCATATAAGTTGCATATTGATTATGACCATAAATATTAGAAGGAAATTTCCCTACAAGAATACAAAACAATAGACCCAGAGCGCAGGCCCGGCGAGTGAGTGAGATGACCCGGGGCCGGCGGGATCCTGAACAGACTCAGAACCCTGGCCCAGTGAGTGAGTGAGACGACCTGGGGCCTGCGGATCCTCATTCGACCCAGGCTGCAGGGCCAGCACAGAACCCTTCAGCAGAACTCCCTGCAAAGAGGCTAGAGGCAAAACCTACCCAGCTGATTCAGGA
>NDGN011478269.1:0-15270 GCA_002564285.1 Tympanoctomys barrerae
ACTCAGGCCCTTGTGCTTGCCAGGGAAGCGCTTATTCCACTGAGCCATCTCTCCGGCCCCTAACTCTTCCAATTTAACTTATAATTTTGAAGTAACTCCCAATAAAAATACTGAGAGGAATTACCTGAAATTGGACAAGGTAATTCAAAGTTCATATGAGAAAGAAATTAAAAGTAGTGAAAACATTCTTAGAAACGAATGAATGACTAGATATTCACACATATTTTGAAACTACAGTAATTTAAGCACTGTGTTACATAAGTTGCTAAGCGAGTTGGTTAGAATAGGAATCCAAATGCAGATCCACATTAAGTTTAGAAATTTAATAAACTGACAAAGAAACATTTCAAATTAGTAGGAAAAGAGTATTATTCAACAAATAATGCTCAGAAAAAATAGGTGGTCAGCAAGTAGAAATAAAGTTAAATCATGGACCTTATACACCAAAATTAGTTACAGATAAATCAGATTTGAATTAGAACATGAATTACTAAAAATACTGGAAAAATGGATGTTTGTAAGTATAACCAAAAATTTTCAACTTATTGTCTTGTGGCAATAAGTTGATAAATGAACTCTTTAAAAAGATGCATGTGAGGGATCGGAAGAGAGCTCGTGATCTAAGCACCTGCCTGGCAAGCATGAGGACCCAGGTTCGGCCCCTGGCACCACATGCCAAGCCAGCCCTGGAACACCAGGTGCTCTGAAACTGAATCCAGGCATGGTAGTGCATGCTTGTAACCCCAGCACTGAGCAGGCCGAGACAGGAGGACCACTACAAGTCCAAGCTGTGTAGTGAAACCCTGCACCAAATAAATAAATGATTCAAAAAATTAAAAGCATGCATGTGTGCACAAACTCGAATATTTGTAGGTCAAGATATCACCATAAAGGCAATGCATAAATAGATGACAAATAAAACTGCCATTTGTTTAGACAAATGCTAACAGCCTTAATTTAATGTAGTAAGTATAAGTTACAAAAAGCCAACAATAGAAAAACAGGGCAAGTTTTACTTTTTAAGATATATATATTTTAAAATTCCCTAATGAAGGGCTTTTCTTTCATTTTCTAGTCTAACACCTTTCACATAACAGTTATAACATCTTGAAATTTCACTGATGTTGTCCTGTTCATTCATTTACCTGTCCGTGAGCACCGGTGCTTGATTTAGGTTTTGCTGTCCCTGGCTTCCCCAACAAGGGAGGACTGAACAAGGAGCCTAGGGTTGGTCAGTGAGTTCTAAGCCCAGGTGCCCTTCACACCTAAGCCTGGTCCCTCTCATTAGCCTGCTCTTCCTCCAACCAGTTGGTCTATCGGATATATCACAAATACTTACCACGTGTCTTGATATTATTCCATGATGCATGTCAATAACTGATCCCTTCGCCTTTTCATGCTGAGCGCGTGTATATAAGACTTCACTCTTCTTCAGGACAGATTCCAGGCACTTCAGAGAAGTGGGAAAAAATGACACCCTCACTCCAGGGTGGACCACGGCATTGAAGGCCTCAGCCACCTCCTCCCCTGAAAGTTCTACTTCCGTGATGCCGCTGTTCCAGCCAGTGCCCTTTGAAGTTCCCTAAAAAAAAGAAAAAACAGGTCCATATTTTTCTTTTCTCTACCTCTAACTCAGAGGAACCCCTAAGCTCTTCTGCTTAGAAAACTTCCATTAGGTTTCCATATTTGTAGCTATTTGTCCTACACTAAAGTCAGCCTGGATTTATATTTGATATTTCCTAAAATGTAGAAAAGAGGAAGAAGAAATAAAATGACGTTATTGTAGTTGAATGCCTATCCACTGAGAACAGCAGAAAAACCATTTTTGGTTTTGCCAGAATTAGCACTGCTGGATAAATTGGGAGACTTGTATCCTCCCAGTTGCCAAGGCCGAGTGCCAGCTAATTTTAGCCCACTGTGTAATTATAGGCAGCTCTGATATGCACTGGCCTCTGACATCAACGAGGGGCAATGACATCCTGTCACTGACAGCAAAGTGCCGGCACTGGCTCCGTCGTAGCCAGACTTCCTAAGTCCTCGGGGCTCTGCCTCTCCCCGTGGATTGATTTTTCCATTTGGAAATGACCTTGGAGATTCTTTGGCCCAGCCCCCACATGGGACAGCCTCTTCTAGTTCTCTAAGCAGAAAATTGCCCAGCAAAGCCAGCAGCTGCCTGCAGCCCTCAAGCACATGCAGTTTCCTGTACTTTCGCTCCACAATTTAGGTCTCAGGCAGAGGGGCCGAGGATAAGTTTGAGAAAGAAATATTGTGTATAGTCCTATTTCTTTTTTCTTTTTTTTTCCTATTTATTTTTTCTAGAAAAATACCCCTTTGGCTCATCTTCTAGAACCCTCTTCCCTAATAGTAGAGCTAAATATAATTGTTTTCTTTTCTTTATTTTATTTATTTATTTATTTTTAATTTTTTGTGGTACCAAGGATTGAACTCAGGACCTTGCATTTGCCAGGCAGGTGCTTATTCTACTGAGCTATCTTCTCAGCCTATAAATGTTTTCTAAGGTACTAGCAAGAAGCAGTCACAATAGAGTTTAGACAACTAACCCTGAATCGCACCTCCAGAACCTGCAGAGCCAGGATATAAGCCTCTAGCAGGTGAATGCAAGACAGCTGACAGAAGCAGAGCACAGCGTGGAACGGCCCAGCCCTGGGTCACACAGGCTTAGAGCTATGTAAATGAGGCGCATCTCTCTGCATCTTAATGTCCTTAATTGTTTTTGTTTTATTTTTTCCTTTTTGATGTATTTAGCACAGGGTCTACAGGGTCTCAATACACAAATCCGACTTGTAGGGATCCTTCCTGTTTTTCAGCCTCCCAAGCGCTGGGATTACAGGCAAGTGCCATTATACCCAGTCCCAACTGCCATCTCAGGGCAGTCCGGCAGACCATGGATTGAAACCCAGCCCCTGTGACTGCCGAAGCAGAACTATATGGCAGGCCCTAATGTCCTTATTTGTTGAAAGAAGGTATTTGATTTTTCTACATCTTGGACCTTCTATAGAGTTTATTTTATTTATTTTTGGTACCTGGGATCAGACTCAGGACCGTGAGCTTGCAAGGCAGGCACTTAAACCACTGAGCTACCTCCTTAGCCCCTATAAAATTTAAATGGGTTAACATATGCAAGGCCTATGGAAAAGTTCCTGAAAAGGGATAAATGTTTAATAAATGTTGGCTATTGATTTATTGCAGTTAGATGGATTAAAATTACAGTTTCCCACTTACTAGTTAGATGGTAAAGATAGACAAGCCTGGATTTCATTATTGGTAAAAGAGGCAAAAGGAAAAGCCCTGTCTCATAGCTTGATGGATAAGATCAAATAAACAGAAAGAGAAAAGCTCTCGGCTTGGGCTGAGCCCTCCTGTATGGAGGTTATGGTTCCTTTGCTGGTTATTCTCCTGGTGCTGAGGAATTTACACTCAGCAGTCAAATTGATCAACACCTAGGGTTTTCCCAAAGGCAAACTCAGTGTGGCTAAAATCAGTCAACATTTTTTCTTTTTCAAGTATTTGGTACAGGGTCTCACTACGCAGCTCAGACTCATAGTGATCCTCCTTTTCACAGCCTCCTCAGCTATGGGATTACTGTTGTGTGTTAACATGCCCGGTCTCAGCGGCCGGCTCAGCATGCCCGGGGTGGGCAGGGATGGCATGGCATGTGGTGCCTGGGATTGAACCTGGTCCCTGTGCTTGCCTGAGCAGGCGCTTACTCTGCTGAGCTATCACGCTGATCCTCAACATTATTCTTTGATGGCTACTCAAAGCAGGTCTTTATCCTACTTATAAAGATGAAATAGTTGCAAAACATGTGAACACATTAAATATGTAGAAATAACCATAGAACAGGATTTGAGAGAGGAAGAAAACTGCTTTTTTTCTTTACATTGTTTCTGGGTTTTATTTTTTGTGGGGTTCACTTTGTTCACGTGGGTTTGGCTTTGTTAGTTTCTGCCTCAAAGTTCATTACAAGTATGAAAGTTTGATCGAGTTATTAGTCCAAGTGGACACAATGTGTTATTCTGGTCCGATGTCTTCAGCAGACAGAAGAAACGAGACAAATGAGCACATCACGCCGCCGGGTCTCCGCGGACGATGCGCACCTCTCCCCCACTGTCTCAGTTGTTGCAGTATGCAGTGTGTGTTTCTTCTAGCAGCCAGTTATTCCTGCTGGCTTTGCTTCATCTAATAGTGACGTTACTTTGCATTTTCTGAGGTGGCCAAGAGATTGAGGTAAGAGAAAAACGAAGAAATCAATTCAGGCGGCTCAAAGTGGCCATAGGGCAACTGCCGAGCAAATAAGCAGCAGTCAGGAGGAAATCGGCCCTCGGAGCAGAATACTGCTGGATTTTTTCTTTTCATGGAGAAGCATTTCTTTTAGGTAAGCTATTACTCATGCTTCTAAAAAATAGACTTCCAGGAGCTTTTTCCCTCCTTTGTACATTCGAAAGCCTTAATTCTAACGATAGAGTCACTATGCGTGGTGCTTGGCAACCGCCTTCCCCTGTGGCTCTCCCCCCACCCTCTGCGACTTGCAGGAGAGTTGTGGTCAAACCGTGCTCTTGTGTAACAACTGGCTACAACCAGTGTGGGGAAACTATTCCTCTACAAAACAGGACTGATCCTTACAGATCAAATTAAAGTGCACAAACCTAGAAATCAGAAAAGAATGGAAAACCCTATTCTATAATCTGTGAGATGTGTGAGCCTCCGAGCACCTCAGAACCTCTCCACAGGCTCCTCAGTTGCTTGCTTTTAGTGCAGTAAATGGATGGCTTTGTACTTATGTTCTGTTTAAAGCCCCACATTGCTAGGGCTTTAATATTAGTGACATTATATAAACGAGAAAACCAAAACTAGTTAGTGACTTGCAAAGCAGGCCTTGCTACTGGAAGGCTCCTATAGTGCTAGTAATGAGCCCCGCCTACGGTGTGAAAGGCCCTACTGGGAAGATCCTGACGTGGAAGGACGCAGGACCCGCAGACGCTCCAAACAGTCTGCACCAGCACTTGCACTAGTAGGAGTGGAAAGGAAGCGAGGGATTTAGCTTCCCTGCATTTGTCCGTCTTTCATCCCATCTGTCTTCCTCTCTTTTCCCACCCAGTGTTGATGAAGATTTTTCTGAACTGTTGGCAATTTAGTTGATTAAAGTGGGTATTCTTTTCAAGGTGGTAAGATTTCCAACTCACTTCTGTTGGTAGACCTTGCTTCTCAGCATGCGTGCGTGCACACACACACACACACACACACGCCTGTGTAGACATGTATATACAAGTGTGTGCACACATACAAGCACCTGTTACTTTTGACTCATATTTGGGACCTGCGATTTTCTTTGCTGCGATGCTTTGTGTGGCTGCGGGGGTCCCAAGGCCCAGGGACTTAGGGTGGGCCAATCTGTAGCAGAAGATGAAACAGCCAGCACAAAAGAAAGCACTGACCAGCAGAAACAAAAGAAGCACAAAAGGCAAGCCAGGCTGCATTAGCCAATGGCACCTCTCGAGGAAACGGCCAACAAGTTCCTGTTCCTGACACGGTTGGAATCTGTGGACCCTGCTGTTACAGTTTAAGTCTAAAATATTCCCGAATCTCAGTATACAGAGGTGGTGCTTTTGCAAAGTGATTAGATCTAGGGGATGCTATACTCATCAGTGGATTAATTAATTGATGAGTTTATAGTTCAATGTACTGTTGAGGGTAGGTCTATCCCTGTTCATGGCTCTCCCTTCGCTGATTCCTGGCTGCCAGGAACAGCTTCCCCGCAAGCCCTTCACCCTGCCATTTCTGCCTTATAGGCAGCCATCCAGGGACTCAACCCTCTGAAACCTTGAGCCAAATTAAACCTCTCCTCCTTCAAAACGCAGTGTTTGGTATTATATCCCAGTCATGAGAAAGTTGCTAATACACTTGCCTTACCAAAGGCTTTTTGTTCAATTCTGTGCATTTCTCACCATCTTGCTAAGCCTCCTAAACTCATTTAAGAGCTGTGAATTGATTTAGGTCATTGATATTTATAATCAAAGAAGTTCTCATTTAGCATGCTCAAGTATAATATCAGAAAGTTGAGGAGAAAAAGAATTCTATATGTAAACATATGTTCCATCTTCTGGAGTTGACTCTAAACTCATTCATATACTCACAGGCTTTTATTGAATATCTACTGCATTGTGATGTAGTGTGCCAGGATCAACAATCTAAAAATGACCCCTAGCCCCACAGAGCTTCCTGTCTAGAAGAGGACAGAAACAGAGTAAACTTGCAATAAAATATGACCCAGTGTTTTGACAAATGCCATAATGAACAATCCTGCAGGAAGAAGGAAGTAGTCTGTTCATTCTGAAAGCTTCAGAAGAGGCTGAAGAGAGATAATAACACTTTTCTCACTTTTGAAAGAAAAATGCTACCTATGCTTTTGCTATTCAAAATGTGATTCATGAACCAGCAGCATCAGCATCACTTATTAAAGATAAACATCTGGGGCCCCACGGCAGACACACCTGAATTGTAGCAAAATCCTCAGGTGATTTGCATCCAAAAAAAGTTTGAGTGGTGCGGATACAGGCAATAGAAAGAGTGGAGAAAGAGCAGTTTCAGGCAGAGGTGTCAATAGCAGGTGTCACAGAGCGTGACATACTCATGAAGCTACAAGCCAATTACAGCAGAAGGTGTGAGGGAGGATGCGGCACAACGGAAGCAAGTCCATGTCCTTGCTTGCTTGGATGACAGCAGAGTACCCTGTAATCCCTACAGAGAGGGGTGGACTCCATCCGATCAATAGTGGCGAGCAGGTGAAAGAAGAGTGTGATATGACCAGACTGCACATTTAAAAGTAGAATAATAAGCAAAGTAGAAAAGATTTGGATGTGATCCCAAAAAGAGTGGAGATTTAAGGAAATAGGATGATTTGATTGGATGCAATTTTTTTTCATTGTGGAACTTACTGCCTAACAGCAGTGTGGAAGATGCACTGGACACAGGGCAGCACCAAAGGCGGAGAGGGCACTTGGTACACTCGCCTCTTGCCAAGAGATCAGGCAGAGCAACTGACACAATAGCATCCGGACAGAAAGGAAAAGATGCTCTCAGAGAAAATGAGGCAGAACCTGCCGAGATTCCTTCACACTGGAAACTGTGTCTGCAGTGACAGAGGGGTTGTGGTGGGAGGGTCAGCACTGGAATGAGGGACGGGAAGTCCTGTTTTGGGTCTGGTGGGTTTCAGCCTTCTGCAGGACACATACACAAGGTAAAAGAGAGGGACAAACGCGCACTAAACACTTACCTTCAGATAGAAAGTATCCCTTGAAAATGCCTCAATTAGAATCTACTTTGTTTGCTTGGAAAGCATTTAGTTAATTCCGTAGATAATTAGCTCTGAGGGAGACTTCAGTGTCTATAAACAGGGACCCTGCAACTCAGAGCTGAGCTTCCACCTAGTGCCTGTGCTTATTAGCACAGGGGACAGCTAGTGAAGAGTCACAGAGCTCAGGTGTGACTGTGGGGACAAAACAACTGAGGGCTTCTTCTTATCCCCCCTCAATATCCCCGGATGCCGGATGTCCTCGTGCAGTTCCACGTAGCAAGGAACAGCTGAGCACGAGCCATCACACGGAACCCTGTGACACACTGGGGCTATCGCAGTCCACAAGAGAGCCTCGTCCTTACCAGGCTTACACACAGCAAGAGAGACAACGGATAAGCTGAAAAACATCGCCGCAGACACTGAGAGTTCCATCTCACATCTCCCTTCAAGAAAAGTCTTAGTGCCCGGCTACTGAGAGTGCAGTTGGTCGGCAGCCACTACAGCGTGGCACCTTCGGGTCTGCCTGGGCTGTTGGCTGTCTAGCCAGCGTCACACCTTTTTCAGGCTGACTCATAGACAGTGGCTGAGGAGAGCAGCAGCAGCACACCTTGAGTGACCCCCAACGGAGGTGCCAGATTTAGCAAAGTAAAAAACAATGCATGCTTTGCAGATGAAGAATGAGGCTTTCTAAAAATATATATCACATATATTACATGGGATGTATTTATCCTAAAAAAGTTATTATTTGTCTATAATTCAAATTTTATGAACAGCCCATACTTTATCCAGCCACCTTATACCCCAATCAGTAATTTGGCATTGCAGTGGTTTAAAGAGCTCCTAGTTTTCAACCAACTCTGTTAATAGGTCATCTTTGCTCCAGAGCTCCTACAGTGTTAGCTGACCTTTTAACATGTTTTTCTGCAGAATGATAGCTCTCTTTGCATGTTTTTTTATTTGTCTGCTGTTCCTTTAATAGGTATTACATGCCCAGCAAACTGTTGTGGTTCTAATTTCATCTCAGCATCTGCTTCCTGGAAAACCCGACTACTAACAGTTGATACCAAGAATGGTCTGAGAAAGCAGGCAGTAAGAACAGGTGTGGGGACTGGATCACTCACCACTCGGCTGGTTATGAGGACCCTGACCCTGGTGCTAGGCGGTGTGCAGACATCTCTAGTCTTGCAATGGAGATTAAGTTGTTGAACTTCATCAGTGGTGAGCAGAGGGGAATACGCTGACTCAAACATCTGAAATGTATGGGGGTTTTGAACATATAAGAATGACAGAATTTGCTGATTATTACTAAGTTGCATCAAAGCTCTCATTTGCAAGCCTTGGACCCTGACACCAGACACTAGAGTGCTTGAATAGATGTTCCCTGGTCTCCTCTGAAGACTCTGAGCCCGCAGTGGTTGTGCAGCCCTCTCCACTAAGAACTGTCCCATTTCTATGCTAGGAGGGGATACAAATGACTCACCCACTCACAGAGAAAAAGGTAACAGGTGGCTCTCCCCTTTTCTCCTACACATCAGGCCTCTAGCTAGGAGCGGGTCACAGCACAACCCAGGAAAAGACCTGCTGAGCACAGTAAGCGTGAGAAGTGACCATAAGTCAAGGGAGTTTCAAGATGTCATCAAAAGGGTTGGCCTGATAGCTCAGAGGACCAAAGCACCTGCTTAGGCAGAGCACAGCGGCTTGGGGTTTGATCCTGGACGGCTGTGCAGGTCCTGCCCCCAGGGTGTGCTGAGACAGCGATTGAGACTGGGCGTGGTGGTGTGCACCTGTAAGCCCAGCGCATGGGAGGCTGAAAACAGGAGAGTCTGATCTATATAGTGAGACCCTGTAGACACTGCCCTAAAAATTCAGAAAAATAAATAAATAAATAGATTTTAAAAAACATCATCAGAGGTGTGCCAGCAGGAATTCAGGTATCCCACCAAGGGGAATAGAATATAAATTTGGATGAAACAGGTGCTTTTTTTAAAATTTGGGGTCACTCTTTTGAGATACAGAATTAATCCCCCAGAAAAGGATGTGAACTTGTCTCTAAGGTAGCTTTCTCGTAGAAAAAGTAATGGCCCCTGCTGAGAGGCTGAACTGTCTGACTGCTGTGGAAGACATAGGAGAAGAAATAAAAAGGCTCAGGGATGTGGGTTTGCAGGAATGCACGCACCACGCAGCCAAAGGGCACACTGCTTACCAAAGCCCCGGAATGGGCTGGTAAGAGGGCACCACAAGCAGCCCTGAGTGGCTAGTGGTGCCTCTCCTCTGGGACCACAGCTGGCAGTACTTAGGATCACTGACGCCAATGGGGACAGTCCATTGATGCCAGCAGGGCTTCTACAAAGCAACTGAGGCCAGGTGGTGGCACCAAACTACCAGCAGACAAATGGTTGCAATTGTCCTGACAACTAAGGATAGAGTGGCAGATGAGAGGGACTAATTCTTAGATTATCATGGAGATGGTGAATAGAACTCAGCATTCTTAGGGAAAAAACATAGACAGCCAACAAGGTTGCTGGGTAATACTGATATAGGGCAAATGGTACAACTCCCACCCTGCTTGATGTCAGACACATCGAGTTCATGTTCCTCAAAATTGAGGAATGAATTTTAAGGAACAATGGATGGTGAGAGTATGAAAAATTATTAAGAGAGCTAGCTCTTGAGGAGGAGGGGACTGAAAAAGTGGGTTTCTGGAGACCCTACTTTACAGAAGTTTTATAGAGCAAAATTACAAGATGGGTACAAAATCACAAGGGGGATACAATGTGGCTCAAAGCTATGATCAACCAATAAAACTATAAGTACAGCAACTTAGGTGATATTGATCTGATGGGGAAACAGATCATACAACAAGTGTACACGGAAGGAACAAGGACCTTTTTAGGGACTGATGATCCGGAGGTCCTCGTCACCCACAAGAGACTGATGTCAATATAAACTTTATTGAACCAGGTGATACTAAGTATAGTTAATCTTCAAATTATTGCTTAAGCCTTAGGAAGAGAAATGTAGGCCTCGTCATTGTGTCTTTATTTTGAGGGCTGGCCTTACCAGATGTGTCTCTATCCACAGTTGTAAAGTGTTGTCGTCTTCTGCACTTACACATTCAAGGGCTTAGCCCTGTCTGACTGCCTATAATATTTTACCTAACTTAGCACTGCCTCTAAGATTTCCCCCTCCAGGCTGGGCATATAGCTCAGCAGCATAAAGCACCTGCCTGGCGAGGGCAAGGTCATTAGTTCAATTCCTGATACACACACAAAAAAATCCCCCCTCCGAGAAGTTAGAAATATTCTCTAGAGGGTCTATCTAAAGGCTTTTGATAGACACCAAGCATTTTTATCTTGGGGGGCATACAGCATTAAGTCTGAAGAAGACAAGGCTGAAGAGACAGTTAAGTATGCATGGGCCAAACAAGAAGCTCAACAACTCTGTCCCTAGTACAACCAACAAATGCTTCCACCAGGAAAAGCCCAGTAGCAGCTTCCCTGAGAGAGGGTAAGAGTAGGTCTAGAGAATTTCAAAATCTGGCAGTTACTAGCCTGTCATTTAATATCTTGGGCAGCCATTACGATATTAGCAAAAGGATCAGGAATGTACACACATTTAGCTTTTACAATTGCATGAGCACCCCCTTGTGCTGCTGCCAGGATGTCTAACGTCAGCCAATGTTAAAAGACAACGTGCCTCATTAATTTTGCTTCTTCGTTTATGAGAGAGACCATTCAAGGTATCGTGTAAGACCCTTTGAGTATATTTAGCCATGGCCTCAATGTGTGCATTCCATCCTCTTACCCTAGGGAAGGGGCAAAGGTAGAAGCCAAATGACCATGCCAGTGAAACACACAGACCATCAATGTTTTAGATGGGGTACAATTGCAGATTTGTTGACATTTTTGACATTGCTAACTTGTAACCCTAAAAATCCCAGTGTTCAGCCCCTACCCATCCAGGGAGTAGCTAGGGTGATAAATCGCCTCCAGAGAATCAATGAGTGCCTTTGGGGGCTTCCTATCTAATTCCAGAGCGATTAGACATGTCTTCTGGAAACCGGTCTTTGCCTTGTGAAGTTACAGTATATAGACACTGCTCTGGGCGTTTATCCCAAGCATTGAGTAGGGTTAGGCCAATGAGAATAGGAGTGATTTTTTGTTTTATTTATTTATTTGTTTGTTTCCAAAATAAGGGGGCCGGTCGCTTCACTTTCCACCTACTTGTCGGTCATTATGCCAAAGAGGAAGTCTTCAGAGAATACAGAGGGAAAAGATGGATTCAAAGTAACTGAACAGGAATCCCCAAGACAGTCTGCCAGATTGTCCATAAAACTGCTCCACCAAAACCGGAATGTAAACCGAGAAAAGCATCTACCAAGAAAGAATCTAGATCAAAGAGTAACGCAGGTACTAAAGGCAAGAGGGAAGAGAAGAAGGAGGCTGGTGTAGAAGGTACTACGCCATCTGAAAATGGTGAAACTGAAGCCCAAGAGGCACAGAAAACTGAATCTGTAGATAACGAGGAAGAACAAATTGGCACAAAAGGTTGGGGGTGATTTTATGTACCTCTCTGGACACCTTTTGAAAGATGCTTTTACCAAGTATTTTGTAAAGGTTAAATTTTTAGGACTCTACTAGTTGACATACAAGATATGTAAGAATGCACATTAAAAAATAATGGGGGCTTTTCCACTAAGTTGTCCTATGCTGGGAGCTAACCACATGTAATCATCCCATATCTGAAAGTAGCCATCCCAATATGTAAGTTTGTTGCCTGTCATAATAGAACCCTTACTCTTATTTAGTCGGGGTTCTACTAGAGTCTATAGAAGCAAGTGTTACCCTTGCTTAGGTAAGCACAGGGGCCAGGGTTTGATCCCTGATACCACATGTGGTGCTGGCCCCCCAACCCCGGCACATCGAGCTGGCGATGGAGTCCGGGCGTGGTGGTGTACACCTGTAATCCCAGCACTAGGGATTTAGTGACATTCTTAGGAAATATTTGATTATGTCCAGGATCACTAAAGGTGAAGTTTATAGGCCATTCCGTTATCTCTTAATAGTGGGGTGACTAAGAACCCCTGAAATTCTGCATGTCTCCTCCATGTAGTCCTACTGCTGACTCTAATCATCTCCCTGAAGTAGGGATATGTACCAAGGGAGTCCTGACTGAGCCACAAGGAGAGCAGACCACACATCTAGCAAGATGTTTGTTGCAACAACTCTCCATATTTTTGTGCTCACACTAGGGACGAATTGTACTCTCCTTTAAGTGGAAATTATTAAACAGCCCAAGAGTAACAACTTAGATTACTACTTATCTGAAGATTTTACTTTCTTTTTGAAAAGAATTTTAAGACTCCTATGTCTTTACGGGAGTGTTCTGGTGGTTGTTTACACTCAGCGACAGTCTCTGGGTCCCAGGACTTGAGTTAGGTGTGCTGTATCCAGGAGTCCAGGCTGCTACCGTGGTAGGTGATGGAGTGGCCAGGATCACAGCGTATGCTCCTTCTAAGTTTCTTCTAGGGAAGGAAATTATGATGAGAGAAGAGATTTCAGCAGCATTAAGTCTCCGAGTGGAACATGGGGTTTTCCTTCCCTTCAGGCTGAGCTTCTATTAGCTATTGAAGAGTCTGTTGAAATTTGGCCTGAGAGGTGCCCTTATTTAGTAAGGCATCTGTCTCAGTTACTTTTCACTTGTTGCTGAGACAAAATACCTGACACCCAAAATGAAGGAAGGAAAGGTTTGTTTAGCTCACAGTTTGTGGAGGTTTCAGTCTATACTCGGCTGGCTCCTAGGCAGAGTGGCACAGACCAGAGGGCAGCAGTTCATGGCAGCAGAAAACGAAGAAGAGCCAAGGGAAGGGCAGCAGCTGCGGCTTCCAGCCAGCCTCTCTCCCCTCCTTATGCTGTAAACAAGCTGCCCTGGGCTGCGGGTGTAGAACTCACGCAGTGTCCATGGCCTCCTCTCGCACAGGATGAGGATGTTTACAAATGAAGAATCCTGGCACTCTGTGAGTCACGTAATTAAACTTCTAAACTTCTCCAGTTGACACAATGTATCAACCAGTACAGAATCTATTTCTTTAACAAAGAGAAGATCGTTAGTTAGAAAAGGGCATCAATAAAGCATTACAAGTGGATATCTATAAAACAGAAAAATCACATTAGGTGGTAGACGATTCAATCTCAGAAATCATCCCCAGATTTGGACATTCAAGAGTGATTTGGGGCCTTCCTTTAAGGGCCAGTGAAATAACTCAGCAGACTAAGTGCTTGCTTAGGTAAGCACAGGGGCTCGGGTTCAATCCCTGGCACCACATGTTGTTCTGGCCCTGCCCCCCAGAACATCGAGCTGGCTATGTGGGGGCATGGTGGCATATGCCTGTAGTCCGGGTGTGGTGGCGTATGCCTGTAATCCCAGCACTATGTAGGCAGAAACCAGGAGGATCACTACGAGTCTGAGCTATGTAGTGAGACCCTGAAAATAAATACAGCAACAGTCACACAGCTGGGCACTGTCTATCACCTCCATTGTGCATGGAGGCCACACTCATTGGGAAAGGTAGAAAAAAATGAATGACACTAAAGAAACATCTTTGAAAACTGTCCAGGAAACCCACCTACATGAGTAGAATTGAGCTGCCAGTGTACTAAAGTCAGGCTAAGACTGTTCTTCAGGCAGAGCTCACATCTCAGCCATCTATTGTATTGCTCAAGAGAGTGTCTTTCCTATGAATAACTCTGAGGCCATCTGGTATAGATCTTGTTTTGTCCTAAGTGAAAGGTTTGATATAAATATTTAATAACTTTCCATTGACTAGCCCCAGGAAGGGACAGTTTATCTCATCTGATCGTCACCATCAGATGGAGGGAACTTAGACCCAGGGGAAAGAACTTACACCCACTCAATTTTTGACTGAGAATATTCAGGTCAAGTATAATCACAGGACACTTCCCAGATCAGGAAGCACCTGATAGGAGGCCCCTGAGCTGCTTCTTTTGCAGCTGCACCAGCAGTCCATGACTTTGGGACTCTTTGTCAACTTTTGTTTGGTGCCCTCTACAGTGAATTACCAGCACCTTGGAAAGCATATAGACAAGTGATATAAGTTCATCTATGTCTTTATGATATTTTAGGGGGAATCTACTGGCTGTCAGGTAATTCCCTTCTTTCAGATAACAGCATGAATATACAACACTGGGAAAGTATACTTTTTTGTTTGTTTGTTTGTTTTTGCAGAATGGGGGATTGAACTCAGGCCCTTGCACTTGCCAGGGAAGCACTTATTCCACTGAGCCATCTCCCCAGCCTGGAAAGTGTGCTTTGAATCAGTGTGTTGACTTTCTGTCCTTCACTGCGTTGCAAGGCCTTTGTCTGAACTATGAGTCCTGCTAGCTTGGCATTAGTCTCAGGAGCCAGTAGGAAGCCTTCAACTGATGTGGTCACTACTGCACACCCTGCCTTTTTTGTCCCATGTTCAATGAAGGAGCCACCATCAGAGTCAGTCAGGGGTGTACTTGTTGAGTCTCCTCTGGCGGTGTATGGGTGGAGAATTAGCTTTACTAGTCGTGTCTTTAAGTCTCAATTTTCTCTTTTCCTAGTAGAGAGGTGGCAGGGTTTAAGGAGGAGTGAGTCTTTAACTGAATGGTTGCTACTTCTCTATCATACATCTATTTTAATTTTCTATCAGGCCTCTGGAACAACTGAATGAATTTTGGAGACATAAACTGCTATACGGGCAAAACAAGTAGTAGCCCTGAACATAGCATATCTGCTGTGCCAGATGCTGTATCATTACTGGAGCAGACAAATAGGACCTTGCAGAGGGTTTGCACCCACTGATTTCACCAATGAAGATGTCCCAGTTGAAAATAGAAAGGCTATCAGGAGCAGTTCATATTCAAATGGAATAAGAGCTATTATATATATATATATATATATATATATAT
>NDGN011478276.1:0-17033 GCA_002564285.1 Tympanoctomys barrerae
TGGGGAGATAGCTCAGTAGAATAAGTGCTTGCCTGGTAAGCACAAGGTCCTGAGTTCAATCCTTGGTGCCATGAAAGAAAGAAAGAAAGAAAGAAAGAAAGAAAGAAAGAAAGAAAGAAAGAAATCAAACTTGTGATCTGTTTACCAAAACCTCACCTTTCCAAAAGCCTGCATCAAACAATAGCCCTGGCCTCACCACAAATCCACCAAAATGAACCACTCTTTGTGTTTTGATGTACTTCGCTAGTACAGAACATCACTTACCTTGTGCTTTAGCTAAACACTTTACATACATTGTACAACATTGTGTTACACCACTCTCATAAGCAGTCTCCATTTTGTATAAAAGGAAACTGAGACCTAGAGATCATGTGAACACATCTTGGCACCAATACTTCTCTCTTCCTGGAATCCTCTTCCCTTAGATTGTCATCACCTTCCTTAGGTCCCACTACAAATGTCATATCCTCCAAGAAGCCTCCCTTGGTCACTCTCTCCTAACAAGCCACCACCCAGAATGTGCATACTATTTTCTTCATAGCCCATAGCCCTCTGAACAACATGTATGCATTGGTGTGCTTGTCCTATGTCTTACTGCATTACAATGTGTTAGTCCTGGGAAAGCAACGATGGTCATCTCCACTAAGTCAAGTCACTCATGTCCTTGACGGTTAAGGGTGTTATCATGCCCGTGATAGGTCTTCCATTAGTGTTTGTTGTAAGAAACAGTGAATATAACCAAAATCACTGCTGATAGGTGTCAGAGTTGAGATTTAAAACTAGATACATCTTTCTCCAAAGTCCAGAATTGATTGTTTTCTGAGTTTTCCACTCTCCACCCTGCTTTTGAGCTTATTCACTTTTCTATCTCTGTTCTGTGGTTCTAAGGGTAATGGCAAGCGCATCATGGGCAGCTCTGTGGCTCTCGTAGTTTCTGTAGGGACACTGCCTTGCTCCCCAGATATGCTGCTCATATTTGCTGAGATGCATTAAATATGTTTCCATGACAACACCAGAGAAGGAGGAAGGGCTCTGAGGCCCTGTGTGATTTTCCTCTTCTCTCCATAAGATCCACATGACAGGCTGTGAGAGATGCTTCCTTGGGGCTCTCAGCAGGCGGGTGACCAGCCCCACCTCAGGCACCAGGGGTCACTCCTGGCCTTGCAGGGAGGTAACACCTGCTGCTGAGCTGGCTGGCTCTCTGAGAACTGTGGCCATAGCTCCTGGCCTGAGCCACCCTTAGATGGAGGTTTCAGCTGGTCCCCATTTGATTACTGCAGTCTAAGTTGCTTAGAACAAGAGCATAGTCTTTACGGCACAAAAATTCACTTGACTTCCGTAAATAGTCAAGCTTTTCCTCTGCTGATGACAGTGGATGGGATTTCAATGCAAAGAAAGGCATCTTCTTACTTGGAGAAGAGATGTAGCTCAACAAAAATGCCCTGACGTATGGGATACTCCCGCCCCGTCTTTGACTCCTGGCTTTTCACATTTTCCTTCAGTTACAATAGAACCTTCTAAAGCTCCCCATTCAGCCCCTCTATCTGTGACTTTGAAGAGATAGAGCAGTGAAGCCTTTCTTCAGGGCTTGCAAAAAATTCATTCTGTTGTCATCAGAAAACTCAGTAGTATAAAGAAGTCAATGTCAGCTTTCTTGCATAGTTTGGCCACCTTGAGGGCAAGGGGCCTCCTGGAGCCACAGGGAAGGAGAGGGATGAACAACAAGCAGGTCAGCAAGAGGGGTCTCTCCAGAGAACCAGCTGCAGTGATGGGACATGCCTCTCCTTCCTGCACTTTCCTTTTAGGCAGAGATTTAGGAAAGGCAACCCACGTCCTCCTGACAGAAAAGGCAGCTCCCTAGGAGGCTGACCTGACAGCATCTAGATGTGACTTTCCTCCCTTAAGATACATCCCCTGATTGCCTGTATTTTTTCCATTAGCAGGATTCCCTTAAGTCTCACAGAATTGGCCATTTTAAAAAATGCTCCTGACATGAAAACTGTTAGAAAGGCTAACCGTCTACTAGAAAGGGAGTCTGCAAGCTTTGCCTGTTTAAAGGGTCATATGACAGTCATTTTAGGCAATGGGGACCGGAATGTCTCTGTGGCAACTCCTCCCCATTAATGCAGATGCAGGCATGACAGCACAAGGATGGGTAGACATGGCTGTGTTCCAATGAACTTCATTTACAAAGCCTGACAGCAGACTGCATTCAGCCCGGGTAGTGTAATTTGCCAAGCCAGCACTCGACCATAAGTCAGCAACCTTTTCTTACCACCTCTTTATCCACAGTGCTTTCTGCCTCAGAAACTCAGGAAACAGTGGTAGCAGTGTGCCTAGTTGTAGTGTTTATCAGTAAACAACAGTTCAAGAGAAGCTGACTGATGACTGACCTCTCCATAAAGAGACTCAAAATAGATAGGTCTAGTGAAAAAGATTCAAGGGTTGAGGACTAAGGAGGTAGAGCTTGAAAAGCAAGAGGTGCCAACCCATCAAGTCTAACCAAATGGATCCCTTTGGTGGTGGCCACAAAGCCCCAAGCCCCACAGCCCTCTGATAGTAGTGTGTCTTCTATTTTGGCACTGGCAGAAAGTAATGGCTGACAACAATGGAGGCCAGTGAAAGTTAGGGGACCCAAAACATGGTATTTTCCACTTTTATCATATCCCTGCACTCCAGAAAGATATTGTTCTCATCGTTTGGTAGAATGAACCAGATGTCCACTGTCCTGACTCACCTTAACTGCTGAAGTCTTTAGGTACTGGGTTATCTGTTTTTTAGAAGGCCGACTCTGCCATATCGTGTTCTATCTGCCTTCTTTTCTCTATCAAGATCATGTGCTCCTGTGACAATTATGGAATGTAAAATACACCTGTTGATGCCATCCTAGATGGCGGAATCACAAAGGTGACCTCAGCAGTGATTTTAGGACATGAAAACTGCTATCACCTTCATTTCAACTGTTTGCTGAACCCCCCATCTTGGTTTAGTGGAGGTTGGAACTCCAAGGGCTGATCTATACACACGCTTTGAGTTCCATGCCTTTGTAAGCTTCACGCTGTCCACATAGATAAGGTTATGCTGCAATAACAAGAAACCCCACAAATTTCCATTTCCTAAAACATGCTAAGTTTATTTTTCACTCATGTCGCATGTCTGACATGAACTTGCAGGCAGACTGTTCTCACTAAAGTTATTCAGGGACCCAGGCAATGCAGGCTCCACCACAACATATGCTTTCTTGGTCATCTTTTCAGAAGAAAGGCACATGACAAATCATCCTGAGGCTTCTAAACTCTCTGTGAGGAAGGGCTATATCTGCTTTCCTTCTACTGACAAAACAAGTGACATGTCAAGAGCATCGGTAAGTACAATCCTACCCTGCTAGGTAGAGGATGAAATAATTGTGATTAGGTATAATAATTAATGCAGGATCTGAAGAAAGTCAGCAAATGCACCTGCAGAAGACCAGGAGCCCCCTAGGAGGATGAGTGCTGGAAGCTGAGTCCTGACATCACTGGAAAGCCCTAAAGGAGGGAGAGTGAGAAGTCAATGTGAACGTTGGCATAGCAAATACGAATAACACTCAGGAAAGGAAGGAAAATTCTAGAAGCCAAGCTGCAGTAGTCCATGGGCTGGAGCAGGTGCTGAGGATCACTCACAAGGACAAGAGTCAGACCACCTTCTGCTCAGAAGAAGCAATCAAAAAAACAAAAATCTGAGACAGGGCTGGCCAGATAGCTCAGCAGACTAATGCACTTGCTTAGGCAGGTGCAGTGACCAGGGTTCAATTCCCAGCATGTGGTGCCAGCCCCACCCCTGGGGGTACACTGAGACAGTGATTGGGACTGAGTGTGGTGGTGCGCGCTGTAATCCCAGTGCTTGAGAGGCTTAAAACAGGAGGATCACTATGAGTCCAATTTGTGTAGTGAGACCCTGTAGAAGCTGTACTAACTACATTTTAAAAAATGTTTTAAAACCTGAGACAAATACATTGTGATCACTAGATTCTTTCTCAAATCAAGTACTACAGTTTGAATGTGATTTGTGCCCCCAAATTCATGTTGGAAGGTTAATCTCAATTATGAGTTAAAAAATTTAGAATGGTGTAAGTGCAGGATGACTGTGGTATTTGCAGATGGCGCCTTTAGGAAGTTATTGGAATTATATAAAATCTCTAGGGTAGAGCCACCAGTGTTCAGCTCTCTATTTTAAAAAATGGAAAGGGGCTGGATGACTAGACACACACACACATACACACACATACACACACACACGCACACACTCCCTAACTCTTGTTGTATGATGCTGCCTTGGGCTATGCTCAGCCCATACTCAAAAGAAGGCCACCATCAGATGTGGCCCCTTGACTTTGCACCTCCAGAATCATGAGCCAAAATAAATTTCCTTATAAAGTAACCTACTTCAGGTGTTTCATTATAGTGACAAGACGTTGACACATGTACCGAGGAAACAGAAATTCTTATGGTTCTAGTCTAGCAGTAGTTAAGAAATAAGATTATCAGTGTGGAAAAGAGTGACAAATTTTGTGAAGAATCCAACAGTGAGATGAGGAAGAAGCTTGTGTGTCTTCTTCACTTTGGCCTGCCTGGCATATATACCATAAAGCATGGCACCAGTGCCCAGAAGAAAAAGCAACAGGCCTCAGAACAAACTTCATACAGTTCTGTAAGTTTGGCTCCACAGTGTATTGGTCAGCTCTGGGTCTTACAAGAAACTGTCATGGATGAGGTGGTTTATAACAACAGGAATTAGTTTCTCATAATTCTCAGGGCTGGAAGCCACAGATCAGGGTCCAGTATGGCAGCTTCCAGGCCCCAGACCACCATCTTTTCATGTCCTCACATCGCAGCAAGGGCAAACAAGCTCTCTGGGGTCCTTGCATGACCTCATCACTTGCTGTATTGGTCAGCTTTCTATTTCTGAGGTATGATTCCAAACAACCACAACTTAAAGGAGAAGTTCAATTAGGCTCATTTTTAAGGAATTTCAGCCCATGATCAGCTGCCTCTAAAGGCAGAAGCATCAGGATGGAAGGTTGGGGAGGAGCAAGGATGCTCAGCTCCTGGAAATCTGGAAACAGAGTGAGGCAGTCACTCTGGTGAAAAGGGTGAGGGAGGCACTACTGCATACAAGGTGACACTGCCATAGACTCACACACACACCCCAAGAAATACACCCCAAAAACCCTCTGGGCAGCTCCTAAGCCAAGCAGGTTGACACAATCAAACTTAACCCCACCTCCTATGACCATCCACTGCAGCACAAGAACTTGGAAAGGACACGCATTCAGCCACAGCACACTCCCCAGGCAGTGCCACCCCTCTGGGGTTGTGTGCCTGGTGAGATCCCTGATTCCAGCCCCACTCGAGGCCCAATCCTGGACTCCTGTCCCACACTCTGCACAGTGCCTCACTTAGCGTGGTTTCTTGTCCTGGCACTGCCCTGGCCACTGAATGTAGCACACTCATGCGGTCTACTCCCAGGTGCCTCCTGGGGCTGTACTGACCTGTTCTCCAGAAGCCGGGTCCTCAGGAGTGAGTGCTCAGCTGTGGGAGCTGCACAACCAGGGAGGCAAGCTGGAAGCAAGATGCCTGCCTACTGGCGTGCTGGCGTGCTCTAGAGAACACCCCAGAGCACAGGAAGAGTTCTGATGGCCTCGAGGTCCGTGAGTAGATGAGCCAGGGGTCATCTTTCTGGTCCAGTCATTGCAGTCTTACTAGATCACTACTGCTGGCCTGCCCTACAGAAATTCCTATAACAGAGGCCATGGTCATGTCCCAGCCCCACTCTTGGGAAACAAGAGAGCCATATTATATGGAGTTTTTTGAGTATGTACATATGAAGACAATAATATGCAATGTATTAATTATTGTAACTGTCCTAGTGACCTGTTTTGAAACTATCTCATTGTTATTTCTTTCTCATTAAAATTAATAAAAATAAGTGTGTATATTTAAATAATAGTTTATTTTTCTTCTTTTTGTAGTCATAGCCATGATAAAATTTGACCAAGGAGAAAGTTACTTACATGTGAAAAAGTCAATTACTAGAAGTGAAGGGGCACACGTGGCCTTTGCTTTGTATAAAACCAAGTGACCACTTAAAACTATAGTGATACGGGGGAATTGTGGTTTCTAGCTACACCATGCTTTCTCAATTGAATCTTACAATTAGGTCTTAAGATAATCAGTCTTGGAGTGAGTTTACAGTGCTTTAAATGTCTGTCAAAACACCAGGCATGATTATTAGTGGGTCAGATTGGCACTACGCATCAAGGGCGCTCCACCTTGGAAATGCACGTTACACTTAAACACTGCTGCCATGACAATGTTGAACAAATAGAAGGAAATCGCTTCAGCTCTTAGTTCTTTTGAATGAAAGTAATACATGTACATACTTCTCCCTTGGGCTAGGCATACATTATATATTATAATTTAGTGACTGTGGGTGTGGGAAAAACATTTTTCATGAAATTGTGATGCTCAGAAAAAGACTGAAAGAAAGCTGACTTCTAAAAAGTATTTGTCTCAAAAATGTGTGTGTGTATATATATTCTCATATCTATATATTTAACATATAATATATTAATATATATTAAATGTTTATTATATATATATATATATATATATATATCCTTCTCCCTGCCCCTCTTTCCTGATAGACATGTGGTGAAACATAGACAGTGAGGCAATCTGACCTACCCTTAGGAAGGCCTTTGACACATAAATTCCTGTCCTCAAATAAACAGAGACTTGACCTTGAAACAATGAAATCTGAAGAAGGAGAAGGGCAGGATAGAAAGCAGGTGTAACTTCATTTCTTCGAGACATTGCCATCTGCTGCACTATTCTCTGTCAAAATGTGTGCTAGTCATTGCATAATCCTATGCTTACTTGTGTGTTGGAAGTTTTATTTCCAAAGTCTCATGTGAATGCTATTTGGAAGTAATTAGGATTCGATGAGCTCATGAGGATGGGCTCCCTACCATGGTATTAGTGGCTTTATAAAGAAGAAGCCTGAACTGGCTGCTTTCTCTGTTTCACCTTGCTACTGTACTACGACATGGCAAGGCCTTTTCCAGATGCCAAAAAGACACTGGCACCATCCTCTTAGACTTCCCAGGCTCCAGAATGATTATCAAAACATACTTCTATTCTTTATAAATCCCTTGGTCTCAGGTATTTTGTTACAGCCACAGAAAATGGTCTAAGATGGCTATCCACCCTTAAATTGGCAAAGTGCTTTAGTTTCATACATAGAATGCTACAAAGTGTTTTTTCTGACCAAAAAATTTATACACACACACATACACACAATTGTCCATGACACCTGTGCCCATGGAATTAACTGCTTTTGTCACATATACCATCCCGCAGGAGCAGCTGGTCTTATAGAAAGTGGAATGGCCTAGGGAGCCCTCAGTTACAGGGAAACTTTGTAGATGTCCCTTGCATTGAATCCGTGATCCATATGCAACCCTGTTTCTCCCACAGTCAGAACACATGGGCCCAGGAACTACAGATGGGAGTGGCCTCCCTGACTGTGACACCTGGTGTCCACTCACCTAGTGTTTGTTTTTTATCTATGTCATTTTAAATTTTTATAGTTTTGAGGTCACTTTTCCTAGCAGGGAAGTTCTTCCACCAGCTGACATAAAAATTGGCCCATACTGTGAAAGTCAAGGCTACCAGTTTGTCATTTGGCGTTCCTAATCCTCCTGAATGAGCAGACAAAGAAGGGAATTAGTGTATTGGTTGATCCTAATGACTAAGAGAAATCAGATTTCTATTTCATAAGAACTGTGTCTGGAACCCAAGGGATTCTTTGAATTATTTTTAGTACATCCTTGTCCAATAGTAAAAGGTAATGGAAAATGATAGCATCTATAGCCAAAGCAAGAGGTTATTATTTTTGTATGGAACTTCAAACATGGTCAGAAAGGGTGCGCTATATAGTTGCTAAGTAGCCAAGGGGATCAAGAGTGAATTATTAAGCCATTACTTCTTAGTTCCAAAGCTGTCTGTCTGTATTCTGCTCAGTGATACTGGGGCCATAGAACTCTATTTCAACAGTTGGTTCCCTATTACATTTTACCAACAGGGGACACTTGAAGGGTATCAGAAGGCTGGGATGGGAAGAGCTATTCACTTTGGTATTAACTCTGCCCACCTACTTCAGCTTCAACTGACCAGCCTCATCATGCACTCTAAAAGGTGTTCATGAGGCCAGGCAAAGCCCTTCCCCCAGCACGCAGGTTTGATCATCCCATCCCCCTTCCCTTTGTTTCCTGAGCCTTAAGGTTAATGACTCCTCGCAGCAGTTATGATTCTGGTAACTTTTGTCCCTTCAGTCCACCCATACTTGTAAGTCTAATTCTCCAGATTAAATTCCCTTTATTGAAATATCAAATATGAATTTTACCTTCCCGACTGGACACTGACTGACACAGAAAGAAAACTAAGGTCACTTTACCTCTCAGTTACTGTCACTTTTTCAGAGATGTTCATTAGAATGCGCAACTGAGAAAAAATGATGGTTTGTTTGCAAAAATTTTATATGGAATTTCTCTTTTTTCAATGCTACCTTCCAAGTTGGGATAGGGAATTTTTTTTTGGTGAAAGCATGCTGGAAAACAAATTTATTTCATTAAAAGGTTTCCTTCTTTGTATTTGGAGGCTGAAGAAATTATAGAATTTATTATTCTACGAAACCATTTCACTTATTTTTGGTAAATTGCACTAAATGTGGTTTAATTACTGTGTCCAGAATAGCATTTAACATCTGTGGCCCCAGAAGCTATTATTGCTAAAGACATTTGGGGAAAAGAAATGGAGCCCTCTTGTGGCTGATTTCTAGGCTGCAGTGCCCTTGTCATCCTCAGCTCATTTTAGGAATGCCCCACATCCCAGACAGATCTTTGTTCATTCGTGACCTCAGAGATGCCGCCCTGAGACCTGGCTAGGCAGACACTGAGTAACCCACGCTTCTTGGCTCTGGGCAGATGTGACATATAAGCTGTGTGAACAAGGTCTCCATCAAATGTTGAGCGCCTAAGGAAGAAGCCGCGCGAGTTGGAGTGTGTGCAGTCCGTAGGAGCCGCAGGAAATTTCCTTTCACCTTGACTCCACACACAGGTGAGGCGCCGAGATAGCACAGTGAGAGGCGCTCAACACATTGCACAGAAAGCAGACATGCTGAGGGAATGTGCCAAACGTGCACAGGATTAGCCTCTGTGGACAGAGAGGAAAAGCCAGGGAGGCAGAGGGTTAGAGACCTGGGTCAGTCAGAAGCAAGAGAGTACAGGCCAGGGAGAGGCCTCCCTTGGGCTCCAAGATCCAGTGGTACTGGGATAAAATGATCTCTTAGCTCATTCCAAGCTGCATGTGACTCAACTTGTCTAACCTTTCTGCCTCTTACTTTCTCATCCGAAAGTTGGAAATAGCACCATCAACTTCGGGACCACACAGAGTATGGTGGTCAAGAGCACAAGCCTCAGAAGAAGGCTGCTTGGCTTCCGCTCCTGCCCCTGCTGCTTGCAGTGTGGCCTGAGGGGAGTTATCTGACCTCTCTGTGCATTATCCATAAAATGGGATGAAACCCTCCTAACCTTGCGGGCTTGTTATGAAGATTAAGTGATTCAATATAAACATCTAGATCAGATGTCATGAATGAGTTTGCGTTCATCACTGCTATTTAAAGTGCCTTATGATGGCTTGCACATGATGCGTATGCAGTAAATGTGAGCTTTATTACCAGCTATAAATCTTCACGGGCAATTTGCTTGTTGGCTTTGTCCTACCTGGTTCTTTTTCTTTAGGTCTGGCCATACAAAATTGCCATTTTTATAGGTCACGTATAAATGAACGTAGCAACTCCTTACCAAGTCTAGTGTGGACCAATGCTCACCACCAGGTGATGTTTCTGGGGGCTGACATGGGCCTAAGACTGAGAAGGAACATAGAGCTTCCGGGTGCAATCATTCCACAAAGCCCAGGAGCCACCCTGTAATGGTTTGTGCCTAGGTGTCCCCCCAAAGCCTCCATGGTCACTGGAGCAGACTTCTGGAGTCCATGACTAATTCTTGATCTAATGCTGGGATTATGGGTCTGAGTGCTACTGGGATTATGGGTGTGGTATACCTACCCTGGGGAGGATAATCTGAATGCAGGAAGGCAGAGCGGCTTGCCTCTGCTTCTGCTGCTCCTCCCTTTTTGTTTTTGCTGTTTTGCTGTTTTCTGCTGCCATGAACTGCTGCCCTCTGCCACGTACCACTCTATACTTGGAGCCAGCCAAGTATGGACTGAAACCTCCACAAACTGTTAGCTAAATATACCTTTATTTCCTTAATTTGGGGTGTTGGGTATTTTGTCCTAGCAATGAGGGACAAGTAACTGAGACACACCCCTTCCCCACAATACGATGGCACATGCCATGAGCAGTTTTAGTGGAACCTGGTCCCTCCATCTCCTGCTAACTTTGGGAAGGAAAGAGGGACATGGAGAGAAGGGGTAGCAACAAGGTTAAGGGAATCAGAACTGTTCCAGATCATTCCCTAGAGAGGATGTAATATGGAGAGCCCGTTTCAGGGGTGATGTAAACGATGCCAAGCATTAGGGGACACCACAGCCACCAGAGATTAGTAATGCAGGGAGGGGCTGCCACTTGGATGGCAGAAAAGGCCTTGCCAGAGCCCACGACCAAGACCACTAGCAAGAGGAGGGGCCATATAGCACCTGAACCCCACAAAGAGGGCCCCACTAGGGGCGGGCACAAGGGAATGGGAGTCTCACCCCTACTCTCCTCTCTCCTAGCCCCAGTCTCCGAGGATGGAGATTGAAACAGTGGAACCCCAGTTGGTGTGTCCCCCGCGAGGACTAGCCCTTGAGTTCAGTGAAGGACAGAGCAGGAGAAAAGAAGGGAGCAGACATGACAGCAATGGGGTGAACGCTGCACGAGCGGCAAGGCTAGGAGGAACAGGGAGAGCCGAGGTTGGCAGGGCTGCCCACACCGAGTCCGTGGCTGCTGCTTTGTTCCTACACTTGGGGCTTCTCAATCCAAGGGAGGAGATGCCTGGGGTTCTCCTGTCTGACCAGAAGATCCCACATGCAAACTGGAAACTGTGATGCTCTCTGCAGGGGAGGACCTTAATATCTCCAATAGGTGGTGATTTTTTAGGGCTGTCAGACAGGCGTAAGAGCATTCCAACACGGAGCCGAGCAGCCTGCACTCCATGCTTAAGGCTTCTTCTCTTCCTCTTGGTGCTCAGCCCAATAGAGAAGCATCAAGATCTCAGGAAGACACTCCAATGTAAAAGTTATCTTAGCCACGACCTCAGGTACCAGACAAGGAAAGTTAAGTGCAATGTGAACTAGACCGAGTCCTGGGACAGTATGTGGGAATCTGAAAATGTGGGTAAAGTCTTTATCTAGCATATAGCACTGTACCAAATCAGCTTCTCAATTCTGACAGTACATTATGAACATGCGAGATGTTAGCATTACATGCTAACCCTGGATAAAGGTGTATAAGAGCTTTCTGTACTAGTCTCTTTTGTGAATCTAAATTGATTTCAACATTGCAAAAAGCATTAAATTACCTTTTGTACAATGGTTTCTCTCATGGGCTCAGTCTGCATCTCCCAGGGGCGCACTATGTAAATGCCACGTTATTGAGGCACATCAAGAAGACAACACACCCACACACCAATCCACAACAGTCAGGAAACACATCCAAAAATGTCAGGAAGAGCAGAGGAAAGGTGGAAAGGCTTCTGCAGTCATTTTGTTACTACACAAAATGTGAGCACTGAAACCAGCCTATTTGTAAAGAAATGAGTGACTCTTCTGCTGTCCTGTCACTCTCGTCTGTCATGGCCCCCCAAAGGACAAAGGTCACACTCTTAAGAAGTTCCTACTTCAAGATCAGCCATGAACACTGTTTCACAAATATCCAGGACTTACCTGTAAATGAAATGATCTGACACAGACATTGATTTGTAGAAGTTGTCCGAGGTAACTTGTCTTCATTTTATGAAAAAAAACTAGTACAAATTTTCACAGCCAAGTCACAACACTAACAATAGCTATTATACTATGACTTGCAGAAAGACATGGCTAACCAGTTCGGGAAGGCTTGCAAGTGATTTTATTTCATTTCTCAGCTAACTGGGCTCAGGGCTTCTACCAAAGTCTTTTCCCACTGGGTAGTCGTCTCTTTAAGGTATTCTGATTCAATTCCATAACTTTGTATTCATTTTTGAATACAAAGAAAAAATAGCACTTTCTACTTATTAGAACTTGGTCTTATACATTTTAAATTTTCATTTTTGTCTTTGACTAGAAACTGTCTCCCAACCCAGCCTAGGCTAATGTGGCTGGTATTTCTTCTTCTAATCTCTTTCTAGCAATTACTTTCCAGTATTGGGCCAAGAGAAGACAAAGGGGGCACATTTTCCCCTTGAGACTAGTTACAATGAGGTTATTTGCCCCAATCAATAATGGACCAAACGTTTGTGTTCCCCTAACTCATGTGCTGAAATCCTAACCTCTAAAGTGGTGCTATTGGAAGGTGGGGCCTTTGAGAGGTAAGTCAGTCCTTGGGAAGGAAATTATTGGCATAAAATAAAAATGACCCAGAGAGTTCCTGCGTTCTCTCTCATCCGTGGCAGACACAACAAGGTGGCAATCTGCAGCTGGGAACAGGCCGGAATCCAGGCCACACTGACAGCCTGATCTGAGCTGTGAGAGAGAAACTGATGTTTCTAAGTCACCTGGTCTATAGGAATTTATTACGACAGCCCATGCTGTAAACTTGGGCCCTCGGCCAAGTTTAGATTCCTTCATAGTTATAGATGGCACTGTCACATTCTGAATAAGGAACAACTTACCTGACACCATAGACTTCCAGCATGCAAATCCCAGTGCACAGCAATATTTCCCTGTACAGCATCCCTCCTGGCTGTCACTCCCCCAGTGCTGGCATCCCGGGATCCCTAAACTCACATCCATCACTAACCCCACTCCTGGGCTCTAGATTTTGAGAACAGGAGCCACCTCTTTTCACCCTTCCATCTGCCATCGAGAGGTTGAAGTGAAGAAATGGCTAGCTTTATTGTCTTGCCCGAAAGAACTTTGACTTTGGCCTCTATCTTATAGCTCTTACTGGACAGAACCTAACCTCAGTATGTCTTCCTGCTGGAACCAGAATGTTTAACAAGAGAAATACCTGCCCTTTGGATTTGGTTCTAGAAAATGCAGAGACTTCTCTAACTACAACACCATCCCCACTGCGTGTAACCACAAAGGTTGTAAAGGCTCTCAGGGAAGAGCTCCCACAGGACTGCTACACACATGTGCATAGATACGTCCTGAAGCCAAACAGCTGCCCCTCAGTAAGATTGAACAACTCTGTCTCCAAGGATATATTATTTGAGATGTAATGCAGGCACCATAGATCTGGCCCACCTCAACCCTTCTTTGAGTTTAGTGCATTCTTTTTGTTTGTTTGTTTGTTTGTTTTTGTTTTTTTTTTTTGAGGAACCGGGGATTGAACTCAGAACCTTGCACTTGCCAGGGAAGTGCTTATTCTACTGAGCCATCTCCCCGGCCCCCTAGTGCATTCTTATTTATTCTTTTAAAACCACAGTGACAGGGGATTTGGAAGGCAAACTGAGCAGTGGTTGCTTCAAAGTCCTGTCCACATTAAGCCCAGAGAATGGAGAGGTTGTGTTCCCCTGGGCTACTCTTCCAGGGAGACCTGTCTGTATCAAAGGACAAAGCACTTGTCCAAACCTACCCCAAGTCACAGCTTCATAGTGGCCATCTGGAGTGTCCCCAGAGAACTTCCCTCATGCTTCATTCAACAGCCACTTGTATCGATTACTTAACAAGCCACATCTCCCTGCTTCTCTCTTACGGACTTAGACGTGATGACAGGTCATTACCCAATGCTACTTCTTTCCCTCTGTATTCCTCGTCCTAGGGATTTAACCAGAATGGAACAATGAAGACTGAGAGGCAAAGAAGCTTGCAAATTCCATCCAAAGACACTAAGTATTCACACAACGGATGCTTTTGCTCTTACAAGCATTTGATAATGGCCTATTAAGTGCTGAGCATGAAGTATTGGGAGATAAAGAAGGTAATACATGGCCCCTGAATGTCAGGATTTCAGTCTGACAGTAGAGACAAACGACTTGAATGCTCAGGTACAGTGTACCTGCTGTGTTCCCGGAGGGACTCACATGCTGTCCTTGGGGCCAGGTCAGGCTGCAGAAAGGAAGTCATGTATGAGCTGGACTGCGGAGGTTGAAAAGTTGAAGGACAGAGGGAAAGGGAGGCTTTGATCCAAGCAACTAGAGCAGCAAGACAAAAGGCTTTGGCATTCTCAGCTCCAGCTGGGGGTGCAGCCCTTATGGAGTGACTGCCCTGGTATCCAGGTCAGTAGGTCCTGACGGACAAGCTGACCACCTGCGTCTAGGCCATAGGACAATTGGCTAAGGTGCTGCAGGGCCTGTGAGCAGGACAACCCGCACCAAGTCTTCACTGACATTCCTATTTTATAAAATACTTCCTGCATACACTAGGCTTTTGGTTAAGCATGGATAAACCTCATTAAATCCTTACAATTACCTACCAGCCCATACTACATGTGAACACTGCATATTACACGTGGAGAAACAGGATCGGAAATTTCAATAATTTATCCCAATCAGTGGAAACTATCAATGTGTACTACAGCACACACAAATATGACAAATAAACTCCAGTATTGTACATAACTGACATTTACTAATAAAATCAAAGAACAAAACATGTGACAGAGCCAGGCTCAAGCTCAAGTAGCTAGGATTGCAAATCTCACACTCTTAATTGACTTTCTCTATTAAAAGAACTGGCAAAATCTTCCCCAGGTAACTGTGATTCTCTCAATTTGCTAGTCCAAATCACGTGTTGGAGACTGTAGAACTTTTGGGTAAATTTTTTCCAGTATTATAAACCAGATTAATTATATTATCTAAAGAAGAACTTTCAGTCTCTATGGCTGACTCTATTCTGTTCCAAATAGTAATCCCCAACCTTCACTGAACAAATAAGTATTAATCCCTTTAAGCTTTATTCTCTCTCCAGATGGCCACAACCTGCAGAAACCTTTCAGAAAGATCAGCCCTCTGTGTCCCTCAAATCATAGACCCACGATTTCTCTGGAAAAATGATTCCAACTCTACAATGCTTTTTTTCTAAGTGTAGGAACTGGCCTGTCACTGCATATGAGGTGTGAGGAGGCCTTACACACAGGTAAGTTTTTCCTAAGGGGTTTTGCCAGTTGTGTTCTGCTGGGTTATAGTTTGATCTTGGGTTTGGTCCAAAGGCCCATGGGTACAGGTGTGGTCTCCAGCCTGGGCCTCTTAGGAAATGATAGAAACTTTAAGAGGAAGGAGTCTTCTCCTCAAGGGAATTCTTAGCCTCATGAGGAAGTACCCTGAAAGGGTTGTGAGACCCTTGTCTCTTCCTCTCTCTTTCATCCTGGCCCTGGAGTGAGCAGTCAGGTTCTACCCTGTGCTCCCTACCATGATTTGCTGCCTTGGAACAGGCTCACAAGGAACAGGGCCAACCAACCATGGATTGGGACCACCAAAATCATGAGCTGAAATAAACCCTTGGTGTTTATAAGTTGATTCGTCTCAGGTAGTTGTTGTAGTGATAAAAATTCCAAGTGACATAAACTTCCCCCTTAAACCAGATTAGGGAATTTTTATTCTCTAGTAAAGAATAATCTAGAAGTAGTTGATCCAGGATGGGGGATGAGCCTCCAATGCATTAGAGACTTACTCACCTCCCATAAAGGCCTTGTAGCCTCAAGAGGCCATTAGAGTTCCGGCTGGTCTACGTTTTAGGCAAGAAGAATGAGAAAAGTGAGGGAGAAAGCAATCCCACCCTGAGAAGCTTTTCCAGGAAGTTCTATAGAATGACGTACCCCGATCTCACCAGCCTACATCGGCTGCTCCTGTCTGCAAGGGAGGCTGTGGCATTTAGAGGTTTTATTTGCTGGTTTGCTTTATGACTTTCTTGGCTTGCATATGGCTCCTAGCTCTGTGTCTGGTCTCCAGAGTAAGTGAACAAGTGCTCATTTTATTATCATGTCAGGTTGTAGGCAGAGCCTGGTATGAGAGAAAGATGATGCTGTGCCTTGCAAAGCCCCAGGACAGCACAGGAACCTGACTGTGGGAGGCAGACCCACACTCACCCTCCTCGCAGGCCATTCACCTTTGAATTCAAGCATATTCCTCCAACAATGATTCTGATTAGCCTACCAGAATCTCACTGAAAACTGTTTGTTAAATTCAGCTTTTCAAGATGGAATAACTTTATCGAGCACAGGAGAAAGCGGAGTTGCGACGGAAAATTAGCTTTGCCTTTTAATCTTCCATAAAACCCCCTTTTCACCTATTCATGCGTTCATTCAACACTGGCCAAGCACTGCCCTGCGCTAGCTTCAGGATCCGCTTGCGACCTGAGATCCGACCACGTCCTTGAAGCACCAGGTGTGCGCCGGGCTGGTGAGACACAAGTGAGTAGCTGAGTAAGAGGGACGGAGAGGCACGGCTGTAAACTCAAAAGCGCGCAAATGGGACTGCCAGGGCACAGGAGAAAGCGAGATTGTAGGAGAGGTCCTCCGTGCTCCTCAGAGGTGCTGAGAGCGGAGACGGCAGGGATCAACCTTCAGGAGCAGCGAGTCACACGTTAAGGTCACTTAACTCCAACAAAACCACCATGTGTGGAGGCCAGCCAAATAGCTCAGCGGATTAAAGCACCTGGAAGCAGGCGGAGCGACTCGGGGTTCAATCCCTAGATCTGGTGTGCCAGCCCAGATGGCAATTAAGCTTGGGTGTGGTGGTGCACGCCTGTAATCCCAGCTCTTGGGCAGGTGGATCACTACGAGTCTGATCTAGTAGTGTAGACCCCTACACAAACCTGAAACACCCGAGAAATAAAAGTGAACCGTATTAG
>NDGN011478277.1:0-14197 GCA_002564285.1 Tympanoctomys barrerae
AATCTAAAAGAGTCTAGTAGTCCATAGTAGTATTGGGTCTTCCGCTTCACTGGCAATGTCAGGAATTGTTGACCTGAGTCCCCCACAGCTCACCATAACAGCATGGCTTTCCTTCTTATAAAGCTTTGCCTTTAAACAGCAAGTTGGCGGGCTGCTATAGGCCTTTCGTGGATACCAGCGTGAAATCATGTGCGGTCACTTCTTTCCCCACTATGCTGAATTTGGTCACTGGGAATGGAGGTTAAATTCTAATAAGTGATATCAAGATGATCATATAAACTTTATCCCTTATTCTATGTTGAATAATATTGATTAAACCAATCTTAAAGTCTTAGAACAAATCCAATTTGGTCATGACTTATCATTGTATGTGGGCATAGGTAAATTCAAGTTTATTGAAATTTTGCTTGCTTGCTTTCTTGCTTGCTTTCTTTCTTTCTTTCTTTCTTTCTTGCTTGCTTGCTTTCTTGCTTGCTTGCTTGCTGGCTGGCTGGCTGGCTGGCTGGCTGGCTGGCTCAGCCAGCCCTGCGGCGGGGCTGATGCAGTATGTGGTGCTGGGCATCGAACCATGGTCCGTGTGCTTGCCTAAGCTTGTCTGAGCAGGTGCTTTAGATTGCTGAGCTATTTTGCTGACCCCTGTGTTGCATTTTACATTCTTATGCAAAAAGCTGGCCCATAATTATCCTTTCCCTTATTAATTTTTGGGTACAGCTTTTGCTAGCTCCAGACAGCGTTGGCCAGCACGGATGAGTCTGAGATTGCACTTGGGTGTAGGCTGAGTTGGCTTTGGACAAGGTTCTTGCCCATCCTGGGCAGGCTTTTGGCGGGCGTAGGGCAAGGTCCCTGCCAAGTTTTGCACGGCAAGACTTTGGGGGAGAGATTCTTCTTGGATAACTCTCTGCAAAGTTTGTGTGGGATTAATTTAAATTTCTCCTATTAATGTGAGTAAAACTCACTAGCGGAACCCATGAGCTGTATTAAAGATTTTAATTTGTTCATAATAATAAAACAGTGCAGATCTTTTCTTTCTTTTCTTTTTCTTTTTTTTTTTTTTTTTGCAGAACCAGGGATTGAACTCAGGCTCTTGTGCTTGGCAGGGAAGCATTTATTCCACTGAGCCATCTCCCCAGCCACTCAGATTATCTTTGCATGTTAGTTTTGGTAAATTGTATAGCTTTAGACAGGCGTGGATGCCATGCATATTTTTAAATCTGTTGGTATGGTTATACACATAGTGATGACCTGACAGCATTTTCCGGTGTCCACAGGTTGGTCATGACGTCCTCCTGCTGTTCCTGAAGTGCACTCTTTGTAGTTTTGCCCTTTTTCTTACTCAGGCTGATCAGCTTCGTTGTCTAAAGAATGGGCTTGAGTCATCAATTCCATGACTTCGTGTTTCTCTGGGTTCTCGTTCCACTACTGCTTCTTTTCTACTTTGGGGTCCTCATTTCCTGCCCCTTTTTTCGTTTCCTTGAGATGAGCGCTTGGATCCCTGCCTTTCCTCTTTATCTTATCAAATGATAATTTAAGGAAAATTATTTCCACCTGGGCACGGCTTTAGCTACCTATACCCCTCTAATGTTATTATTCAATTCGAAACATTTTTCCCACGTGATGTCTACCCCAGGGCTAATAAAGCTTTTCATCTGACTTCTGAGTCCACAGATATTTTCCAGGTATCTTTTTTGTTATTGATTCTTAGCTTAATTACTCTGAGGTAAGAAAACAAGCTATGTTTTGATTTCAAGTTTGTGAGATCTGTTGGGACTTTGCTTGGTAATACCTGAAAACGGTACTTTAAAACACCGCGTGTTGGCGGCGGTTAGCTTCTGAGTCTTGCATACGCCTCTGCAGGGTCAGCACACCCTGCGCTTCTGTCTCCTTGCTGTTAAGTTGCCAGCTTGCTCTCTCTCTCTCTCTCTCGCTGACGGATGCCGGCTGGATCCACCACTGTGGCGCACTTGCTTGTTCCCTCCAGGGGTTCTCCTTACGCTTCTACCAGCTCCGCGTGAGCAATCTGCAGCCGCGTAAGTGCCACCAACGCGGGACTCCTGTCCTGGGCCCCTCTTGCACTGTGCCATCCCCGGCTCCGTGCCAGCGGCTTGGCCAGCTCTCTTTTTCTGATGTCAAAGGAGCCGCCATCGCTTCTTCTGACTGTATTTTGCACAGCGTTTTTTCCCTGTGAATTTACTTTTGGCTTTTCCCTATTCTTACGTTTGTAGGTGGAAGAGTAAACTGATTGTGGTTGGGTTATTTCTTTATTTAACCTGTCATATTTTTCTTAATTACATGTTATATCTATTTTTTATAATTACTGATATATTTGCAAATCTGCCACCATACCCAGTGAGAAATACATAGTCCATTTATTCTATATTTTCCTTTGCCTTTTCTTGCTTTGCTTGGCTTGATAATTTGTATTATTCTATGTTTCCGTTCATTATTTTAGTGCTCATACCACAGTATGAGACTTTCTAAAATAAGTGTCTTTGTCTTATCAGTGTAGCAGGTCGGCTGTCCCTCACCCCAAAATATAAAAATTGGAAATGCTCCAAAATCTGCAACTCTGAGTCTCACCCTGCTGCATGGGTGGGACGCTGAGGGCCTGACCTCCCTGCTGGGTCACAGCAAAAATACCGCACAGTGCTACCGCCCAGCGAGGTGTGTGAGGTGACACGTCCATGAGCGGGGCGTGTGGACTGGGGCCCCCTTCCCAAGATATCTCATTATGTGTGTGTGAGTGTTCTAAACTCGGACCCTCTGGGGTAGGAGGCACGGCTGGCCGGAGCGCTTTGGACTGGGCGCTCAGCCTGCGCCACCACGGCGTCCCCACCGTCCTCGGGAACTGCACGTCTCCCACCTTTATCTGCTCACTCGTTCTTGGGCACTGCTAGTGTCACCCCGGGAGGTGCCATGCTGCTGGGGCGCCTGCGCACTTTGCCGCCTTCCTAGTCTTCGTCTTTCCTTCAGTTCTGATGTCTCCCCTCAACTTGTCTTTTGACTAGAGAACATGACGGTGGCAGAGTCTCATTGCTTTTGTATTTTTGAAAAATTCAACTCTACCTCGTGGTGGCCACTTTCTAAAAAAGTGAGTAACAGAGTCCTATTTTCTTTTAGCACATCAAAAACATCCACAGTGGCTCCCAACCCCGGCAAATTCCAGCGCGGAGCCAGGCCTGCGCCCCTTCCTGGGGGCTCTCTCCTTCTGTTGGTGTCAGGGTTTTTCTCTGTGACTTCCGATTTCGGTCTCTTATAGTAAGGCCTTATGGTGCCACTTCCTTGATATTTATCCAATCCTGAGTCCTCTTGAGTCTGTGTGTAGATATCTGCTGTAACTTTTGGAAGATTTTTCTGCCATTATCCTTTCAAGAAACACTGCTGCGGCATCCAACCCCCCTGCCCACTCCAGACGTGTGGACACTTGGCCTGGGCTGTGCCTCTTCATGGCACCTGCCCTGTGCTCTGTGCTTTCCTTACGCATACCTCCTTCTGTCCTTTTGCTCCCATAAATCCTTCTTCAATTCTTTTCTGATCTGCAGCTATCTTTACCCATGGAGCTCTTAATGTTGTCATGTTTCTCAACTCTAAATTGCCCAATTTGTTCTTCTTTGTATCTCCTTGAATAAATTGCCAGAATCTTACATTTCACTTGCTTACACACACTAAGCGCAGTGATCCCAGCATCCGTGTCTGGTGAGTCCGCTGCTCACGGCCCCCAGCGGAGGGGCTTGGCAAGCACCTGCTGCTTCCACTGACTGCACTTGCTCTGCCCCCTTCCATCTCTGTGCCCAGCCACTGGCAGGCCTTGGGAGACACGAATGCAAAGGAGACGGAAACCCGGCAGGGTGCACACCTGGGATCCCGGCCCTCGGAGGCTGAGGCAGGAGGACCACAAGTTCCAGCCTCGCCTGGCAGATTTAGTGACTTAGAGAAACCGTGTTACAAAATAAGAAATAAAAAGGGGCTGAGGATGTAGCTCAGTATAAAGGCCTTTGGTTCCGTCTCCAGTACAGAAAGAAAGAAGGAAGAAGGTCGGGGTGGGAAAAGCGTCAACACGAGGTGAGAATTCAGTGGAGGAGGACTGAGTCTGGAGGGCTGGCAAAGCCGCCCTCGCCTGTACCAGGTGCGTTTCCTGGACCTGGGGTGATGGGGGCTGCTGCATGCTCGGAGCCTGGGACACAGGCTGTGGCTCCTGCTCCCCAAGGCGGGTGCAGCCCAGGCCCAGCGGTGGGCTGGGGGATGCCGACCTAGCAACTACCTAATTGCAATCAGCACCAGCTTGCACCTTCTAGGAGGATGGGGATTAATTGCATCAGAAGTTGTTTCATTAACATGCCAAACAAAAGGTGTCATTAGGTTTTCAATTAGCGCCTTTTATTGAGGCCTCTGAACTGTGAGGAGCTCTGCCCTCTGCTCACAAGGGGCGAAGTTCCTGCATCCCAATCAGGGGAGAGGGTGGCTGAGCCACCAAGTCACAGGGGCGAGCAGGGGGTGGGCACCTGCCCTTCAGCACCCAGGGCCTTTACGAGGGGTGAGGATCCAGCAGAGGGAAGACACGCTGGCTGCCATGGGGCTGCCCTCTCAGCGCCTTCTGATGGGGCGCAGCTTGGGCTGGTCACACAGGCTGCAGTGAATGGTGACACCTGCCTGCCCGGGTTTGAGGCATCACGGGGCTCACCCTGAGCCTCCGCTGTTGGAGATCCTGGTCCACACGCCCAGAGGACATACAGGCCCGCCCTCCCCTGGGACCCACTCTTCCCTGGCGGTGAGGACTGTCCACCCCATCTTGGCCTTTCCTCTCATGCAACCGTCTACTTCGACACCATACACAAGATGTGACACAAGGCCTTGCTTTCCCAAAGTGGGTTCATGACACGCTTGTCTTAACATTGTCCCATGTAGACTTCCTCAGTCAGATAGGTTTGGGGAAGCTTGCAGAAAGTCTCCTCATCAGAGGCTTGCAAGGCGCCTTTGCCCACGGCAGGTTCCAGGCAACTATGCCGTGGGGTCTGGTCGGCTTTGTCTAACCCTCCTCTTCCCGGGCAGCATGCGTGTGCCTGCTCGGCTGTCCAGCACGGTGCTGCCTGACAGTCATCACCCAACTGGCTTCTGAGAAACTGCAGGAGGCGAAGGACCCGGAGCCCTGCCTCCCCACCTGCTGGCCTTCTCAGTGTCCCCTGCCCCAGGCCCAACGCTCTGCTCCTCCCGTCCATCCACCCGAAGCTCCCACACCTGGAACAACAGTGCTGCTTAAGCCTGAGGTCTGGCAGAGCCTGGATGGGGCGGGACAGGCTCGGTGGTGGTGCCACATGACAAGGAACAGGTGGGTTTGGGGGATGCACAGGGTTGCTGAGGCGTCTGGCCCTGGGTGGAAGGGAGTGATATGGTGGACAAGGGGGCCTCAGGTCCAGGGGAGTGAAGGCACCGGCATCACTCCTTCCTTTCAGTCTGCCTGCCCGGGCATGTGGGTGCCTGGAGGAAAGTGAGGCGGGTGAGTATGTGTGTGCGCGCACATGTATGTATGTATGTGCACACATGTGCATGTGTATGTGCACACGTGTGCATGCACGTGTATGTGTGTGCTCGTGTGCATGTGGCTCTGGGGCTCCGTAGCACCAACTGCTGGCGTCTGAGTGGAGCCCTCCCTCCTCCGCTCGCTCCCTCTCTCGCTGCTCTCCGCGTTTCCCTCGCTCTCCTTTCTGCCTCTCTCCTCTCCCCTCCTCCCCGCCTATCTCTGTCTCTCCCTATGATGACCCTGCTAGCTCTGCAGTGTCTGCTCTGCTTGTCTTTTCCTGGGGGCGTGAGGGCCTGGCTGGTGCGTGTAGCCGTGAGGCACAAGCTGTAGTCTGTGCTGTCCACCTCCAGGGGGAAATGGGCAGCTTTGTTGGGAAACTCCAGTCTGACGTGCACTCCAGGAGGCCCGCATGCCATGGCCCCGGCACAGGACACTGCAAAGGCCAAGGCACGCGGCCGTCTCTGGCACTGAGCGCTGCGCCTGGCACTCGGGGACCTGGCAGGGTTCCTACGCAGGCCTTCGGGGCATGGGACTCTCAGTCCCAGCACAAATTCCACTGCCCTTACCTTATGCCCAGAGTGTGAGGACCAGGTCTGGGCCACCAGCAGCCGCACCATGGTGTCCCACTGCTTGGCCGTCTGGTGGTCCTTGGCCGTCACCGTGAAGGCCACCTGCTCAGAAGGGATCTGCAGCTCTCGAGTGGCGAAGACTGTTCCGTCTGCCCCGACTTTGAAGTCCAAACTGTTGGTCTCGTACTGCGTCCCCTTGGTCCCCAAACAGCTGCTGAACTTAACTGCAAGAGGAGAGGAGGACACAGTCAGGAAGGCAGTCACCAAACAGCACTCGGGGTCTCCAGGGAGCACCGGGCAGGTCATGCCATCTGAGAAGGCGGTGGGAGTTGCTGGAAGCCGTGGGAATGGAGGGGAGGGAGAGAGGCTTCCACGCGTGCCCTTCTCTTGTGCAGCTGCGCGTCTCTGCAGAAGCGTCACCCCTCCTGCCGTCACTTGCATCCCGTTCTGGGCTTTCTCTACCTATGAAATGCCTCCTTCTTACCTGCTTCTGTCACATACCCTTCCCACCCCCGCCGCCTGTGAGGCTGGGATGGATGGATTGTCCCATACAAGAAGACTAAACGAAGCAAAAGAATCAAAGAAGTTGGCACTAACAGACTGGTCCCCAGGGCAAGCCAGCTTGGGGTGTGGAACTCAGAAAGGCAGAATTTCCAGTCTTTTTTTTGCAGTACTGGGGACGGACACCGGGGTGTTTGCACTAAACCACACCCCCATTCTCTTTTGTATTTTTTTTTATTTTGAGGCAGGGCCTTGTTAAGATGCCCAGGCTGGGCTTGAACTGTGATCCTCTTGCCTTAGCCCCCTTGCGTGTGAGGATGACAGGCTGCGTCCCCTTGCCTAGCTGGTCCTTGCTCCCTCGCAAGGCCTGACACCTGGCCCAGCCAGGCTGTCTCGGTCAGCTGCACACAGGGTCGAGGTAGGCAGGGTGTCCACACTGCTGGGGCTGCGCGCTGCCTTGCTTCAAAATATTAATTAGATGACCGAGTTGCCACCCCCCTCCGTGGGGCTCCAGTGCCACTGCGGCCACCGGTAATGCCCCCCAGAGAGCCACCTCCAAGGCTGTGCATTCATTTGTACACATTAGTATATTTTTTTATACATGTGCTGTCGCAACGGTCGCCTGGCGCAGTGGCAAATTATGAAGCCAGTGTCACATTCTGCTGATGAAAATGATGGATAAAGGTACCTAGTATTTATAAAAATGTGAGTATCCAGGCAATTATGGTAGGAGGATTGGTTTTTTTAAAAGCAATTCCACTGTCACAGCTTACATGATTTAATTACTATTTATTCTAAAAAACGAAAAAAAGCTACTCACTATTAGGTTTGATAAAGCACTTTTCCCTTGCCTTCACCCTTTATTGCTGCTTGTCTTGAAATAACAAATAACCCCCACGTTTCCTCAGCTCCAATATGTCACTCTAGATGGCTCCCCACCTCCCGGCACCTCCCACCTGTGACTTTAGTATAAAAGTGTTTGAGAAGTGACAAAATCAGGCATCTTTTTCTGTCCGGCCTACAGGCCGGGATGGCTGGGGCCCCTGCGCTGCCGGGACAGTGGTTTCTCTGACAGGCAAGATCAGCCCCGGCCAGGGGTGGCTGCAGCTCCCAGGAGCTGTCCCCCTCAAGGAGGGAGAGAAGCACTCTGTTTTCAAGTGAAAGGAAGATTCCAGACTGCCTTTGCTGCACCATTCACCCCCAATAGTAAACAAATTAAAACCAGCAACAAACTGAGTGGCTCAATCACTTCTGATACCCACTGTCACGGACAAAGCTGAAAATGACAGTCCTGTGATTGCCAGGAGGTTAGAGCAAAATACATGAATAAGCCCCTTTGTTCTCTAGCAGCCAATTTCTAATAAAACTAATGGATGTGGACAGCGGCGGGGGGGGGGTCGGTATTAACGTCGTTATATTTTGCACAGAGCAGGCGCCGAGCTTTGGTGACGTCTCTGCAAGCTCCAGTGCTGCACAAGAAGAGTTCACGGCATCTGAGCTGCCCACGCAGGGCAGGGCGTCCCTGTCCACAGGAGCCCGGGGGCGGGGGAGGTGACAAGTGTCCTCCGGAAGGCAGCACCCTGAGCTTCAAGGCGCTGCCTGGGAGGCACGTGTGCTGCACCGCCTGGCTGGATGGCGGGCTTCTCCCGATTTCCCACCTGCTAGCCCGGGTCAGACCCAGGCCTGAGGATGCTCACAGGCGGTGACAAGACGCCTTCCAAGCCCTGGCTCCCACAGATCCATTGCTCCAGTGTCGGGAGCTACACGGGGCGCGGGGCCACTGCTTGTGTCTGAGTCTGCACTGTCACTGTCAGATGGCAGCGGGACCCTGGGAGCTGTGGGGGCCTCGAGGGCCTGGTCCAGCCAGGCGCCCGCTTGCCAGAGAGAGGACCTGAACACGGGCACCTGGGGTGCCCCAGGAGAGAGGAGGGGCGTGAGGACAGTGCTCATTCCTGGACCTCCCTCCGGCTGCACCTTCTCTCCGAGTGCAGCTCAAACGGGTGCTCCTCTGAGAGACGGGAGAAGAGCAGCAGCGCGGGGCGTGTGGATGCGCCCCTGAGACTGCTGCTGGGCGCACGCGCTTACCAACACTCGTCTTATAGAGAAAGGGCGCAGTGGTGTACAGGGCCAGATCCATGGAGGAAGGGTCTGGGGCCATAAGATGGAGACCCCTCTCCCTCAGAAGCCCGTCTGTCCTTCTGCCCGTCTTTACCGATTGCCCACAGCTGTTTCCCTCTTCACCCTGGCCTCTGGGAAGCTCAGAGGCCAGGTCTCAGCCAGCCTCGTGGGTCTGAGCCTCATGCCTCCATGCGTGCTGGTCTATTTCCTGGCTTTGTTTATTTTTCCACCTGGCTCCTCCCTCCAGCTTCCTCTTTCATTTTGGAGGCTTCATCTTTTGGCAAGGAGGAATGTACCTGAGGGGGTCAGGAGAGGCATGGCAGGGTCGCTGCAAGTCCCTGCATCCGGAGGGCGCTCTCCTGTGGCACTGCCCAGAGGTGAGGGTTTTACTCCAGCTTGCAGGGGGGGATGGGCTCCCTTCTGCTCTGGCTCAGCAGAATCCTCTCATGACTGCCCTTTGCTGCTCAACCGTCCCTTGTGAGGCAAAAACGCTGCAGATGGAGCCTGCCGCCACCGGCTTCCCGGGCCCGTGCTAACACGTTCGGCCAATGCTCTTCTTTAAGTATTTGCTTTTGATCTTGTAATTTCTCTCAGTCTTCCAAAGGAAATGAAAACCCTCTGGGATTCCCCAGGAAACTTCCCTCCATGTGTTAGATAAAACCCACAAATGTCACGGAAAATTCGTCCTCTGTTCTCAGTGCACATCGCACGCCCTATCACAGCTCAGCGCAGACCCTCCGGGCCTGTCCTCATTTCCAAGCGCTGCGCTGTCACTGCATGGGTCGCCCTGCCAACACAGAAAGGTAGTGCTGCCCCCATTTTGTAGATGAGGAAACTGAGGCTCTGGACAGGTCACCTTCTCTACAAGGTGGCACTAGGAGTGGGATTAGAGGCTGGACACAGCACCCGTCCCCAGGGGCTCCACACCTGCCTCTCCACGGGGCCAGCTACAGGGCTGTGCCCGGGATCTCCCACTCTGCATCCTGCAGGGACCTTCCTGCGGCTCTTGTGTCTGCACTGAGTCACCAAGACCACAGCCTGCCAGCCCCGGAGGACGTGCATCCCCCTTTATGCAGCCTCTCCACGCTGGGCTCTGCAGCAGAGCGCAGGGAGACAGTGCCAGCCTCTGCCTGGCCCTCAGGGGCGCAGTGGCCTTGGAGTTGGGGAGCAGGGGAAAGGTTCCTGCCTACAGAAATGTAGGCAGGGAGGTCTGGGCTCCCGTAGGTGCGTGGACTTGGTGCAGGAGAAGGCGGTGGCCCTTCCGGCCGCAGCGCGTGGGCTGCATGGCGCAGGGACAGCTGCCCTGCTGCGTGCATCTCTGCGGTTTGCTCCGTCCTTCTGTAGGTTTGAAGCACGCTTGGGAGGAGTCCTGGGAGACAGTGGGTCCAACAGGTGCGCAGTCCAAGCCCACACCCAAAGCCCTCAGCAGCATGGGGGACAGCGGGGCTGAGGGAGGCGTCCTGCGGGCCACACACCGCACATTATGGTGCTCGGGGCTTCACACAGGCCGGCTGCCCTGCCCCACGGCAGTGGCCGACAGGCAATCCAGGTGAGCTGCGTGCAGGTCTACAGACAGGGCAGGACACCCTTGCCGCCTGTCACCCTCACCTGCTCCCCTCCTGCTGCGTGTGAGGAATGTGCCTCTGCTCACTCTGAGGATGGAGCTGTTGATGGCGCTGAGGGCGAGGCTCCCCCGCCGGGTGACCTCCTGTCCCCCACCCCAAGGCTCATGTGCTGTGCTGCCCTAAGAAAACCCCTTCCCTCCTTGCGCCCCAGCACGTGGCTCTGGCCACGAAGGCTCAGGTGGGCAGCGCCGTTCACGCATCCACCCGGCCCGGCAGCCCGCGTCTGTGGACCCCACCACTCAGCGAGCACTCAAGTGACAGTCACGGAGCTGGAGAATGAGGTGTGGAGCAGAGACGGGCAGGCCGGTGCCCACGTGCAGCGCTTCCCGGAGACAGAGGCCTAGTGCCCTGCAGGCATCCGAGGGACGACAGGCTCTGGTGGAGGCCGGGGCAGCGAGCACATCCCAAGGGGCAGCACATGCAAGGTCCCAGAGCAGCGGGGGCGGGGGCTCAAGGGCCCGGGAGTGGTGTGACGGCTGGAGCTGGGACAACGTCCCTGACAGAGACTCCCCCTCTGTGGAGGATGTGATCCAGTTGCTCCGGCGGTGCCTGAGCCCACGGATGGTGCGGGACCTCCTCCATACACGCACACCTACGATAAAGTTTGATTTGTAAGCTCTGCTTAGTAAGAAAGACGACAACAACCAAGAGCTGACAGAAGATAGACGGTGCAGTATCATAAAAGTTATTTAAAACATACACTGTTTGGGCTGTGGAGCTAGCTCGGCGGTCTAAGTGCCTGCCTTGCAAGCGCAAGGACCCAAGTTCGATTCCCTGTGCCAGCCCCAGAACCCTGGGCACGCCAGGCAGGCCCCTGAAAGCGGGCATGGTGGGGCACACGGGGAGGCTGAGACAGGAGGATCACTAAGAGTCCAAGCACCGTAGCAAGAAGATTTTTAAAAATGAAACACACACACACACACACACACACACACACACACAGCTTCTTTCTGGCATTTTTCCATGTAGTCGTCTGGGCCTTGGTCGGCCATGGGTGAGGAAACCCGAGGAAAGCAACCCAGAGGAGCAAGACCCTGCCACATGCCAAAAGGACCGCGGGACGCTCGGTCAGGGCGCTGGAGTCTCCGTGCAGTCCGCCAGCCACCCGTGAAGCACCGTGGGAACTCGCGTCCCGCAGGAAGGGCCGCCTGAGCTCAGGGCTGCTCGGGGAATGGAGCTGTGCGGAGGGGAGGCGAAACCTCAGGAGATGGCCCTTGGGGAACGTTTCCTGGAGACCCCGTGCACTGCTGCAGGGTTTCGTCATGCCCACATTGCTGTCCGACACGCCCACCTGGGGCAGCCGCCTCAGCAGGAAGAGGAGGAAGGAAAGGTGTAGGAATAGGGAGAGGGCTCAGTGCCCCGCAAGACGGCCAGCGCGGGAGTGCAGCCCAGCAGGACGGCGCGCGGCCTCGGGCCCACACTGACCCTGGCTCTCATCCTGGAGTCTCCCACGAGTCGCTCCTAGCCCACTTTGGATGGGCTGTGGTCCCGTGGCCTTTGTCCTGTGACCCCTGCGGGCTCTGCCCTTGGCCGAGTGACTGCTGCTGGGCTCAAGGTCTCCTCTGGGGATGGGGAAATGTTTCATGAGTGGACGGGCATGATGGCTGCTCTACATCGAGAGCGTGCTAGTAGCTACTGAGCTCTACTTGAGAAGGGCGGCGCTTGGGTTGCCTGAGTTACACCTTACACCCTACAAGAGCAGCGTTCAGCAGGGGCCCCAAAGTCCTGGCTGCCTGGACCCGGGGAAAAGGGCCTGAGGACGCATGCCCAGGTTCGTCCTGGAGTGCCCAGGTGGCCACCTCCTCCCCAGACCAACCCAAGGCTCGGGCTCGCTGCAGCCTCTCGGTGTTCCAGTCCCAGACAAGGCCTAAGTGCCACAGACAGCAAGAGGGGCAGGGAGAAGGGACCACAGTGTGGCTGCCAGCTCCAGAGGAGCAGTCCCACGTGGTACCAAGTGTGGAGTCCAGGGGCCCAGGTGAGTGGCGGGCAGGGTTCAGCCTGGGGCCCCCGAGGCCAGAACGTCCGTGCCTCTGCAGACACCCTGAGCCATGCAGCCGTGTGCGTGATGCAAAGTGGCCCCCACATCTGCGTGTGCTGCCAGTTTCCGTGGAGGGCAGGCTGGCAGGCGGCTCGGAGACATTTCATGTGCATCGTGACAGGGGCTGCAGCTCTCTGAGAGGAGATGGGGTGTTAACCCGCATGCAGGTATGTGAATTGTCCCTTACACTTCCTGGCTCCCTGCAGCACGCAGGCCTCGGCATTACAAATGCTTTCTTTCCCCAGGCTTGGGGCACTTTTAATATCTGTTTAATTGACGCAAGCCAACACCACTGTGATTGATTGCTGTTGCTCCAAGCTTTGTGTGTTCTTAAACCCTCCTCGCCCAGACTGTTTGTTCTGAGCCCTGGGGTATGTGGCAGGGACCCTGGGGTGGGGGTGGAGTGACGCTGGAGTCTGAGGCTCGAGCGGTGTGACATCCCCCACACAGAGACTGCTTCTTTTGCTTTTGGGGGGTGGATGGTGCAGGTAACTTTAAAAGTTCTGCCTGTGTCATTCACCTCCCCACCTGGCATGTGTGCGGCTGAGGGGCACAGTGGTGCTGGCTGGGAGCTCTGGCACAGACAGGGCCACGCGCTCCGAGGGGAGGCACGGCTCCTTTATTAGGAGGCGGCTGGGTTTAACCCCTTACCCTCATCATTTTTAATTGCTGGCGACAGGGACAGAGCCAGGGAGATGCATGCATGGGAGCAGAGGGTGAGTGGCACATGGCTGGTTCGCTTCCCCATCTGCAATGGCAGCCTGACATTTGTGGGGGCAGCAGGCTGTGTCTTCCCAAGAACTGGGCTGTGGCTACAAAACACCTTGCTTTATTACTTTTCCTGTTAGATGAGTAGAGAAAGATCAAATGAGCCAAAGGTGAGCTTGAACCTGGAATGGTACAAATAAGGGACATGCCCACACCTTCCAGCTCAGTGGCAGCGACCCCTGCCTCTCCCATCCTCCCTGCCTCCCTCCCTCCTTGGCCTACCCACAGCCTCTCCAGGGTCCCGGCACGGTTCTGGGTTCTGGGGAGGCAGATGTCATTCACATAGAACTTACCACGTGGAGGGAGACCAAACCACAGAAGCAGTGTGTGAAGGAGACCACTGCGGCAAGGACAGCAAAGGTGACAAGAGAGGAGGGGGCTGCGGGAGGCAGCACCATCCCTCCTGTGCTAGGCTGTGGCACAGCTCTGGGACACTGAGGAAGAGAGCTCTGGTTGGACAGCAGCAGGGCAGAGGCCCAGAGATGCGTCAGCTGGGAGTCTGCCCTGCCTGGAGAACGGGAGCCGCAGGCCCCTCCAGTGTTTGGCGGGCGCTGTGCCTCCCCAGGGAGCTTTCTCTGCCCCAGGAGACAGCACGGGGCTTGGAGGAGACAGGCAGGTTGGAGAGGAAGCCACAAGCAAGGGCAACCCAGTTCTCTCCCTCAGTTCCTGATGGGACCAAGTGGCAGGGAAGTGACGGTGGCCAAGACTGGCCCCTGGGTGCTGGACCCTGAAACCCGCACCCACCTCCAGCCAAGCTGCTGCTGAGGGCGATGCTGCCCCGATCTTCCTGCCCGCAGCTGGCCAGGTGCCCAGCAGCCAGCCCCAGCACATGCCGCTGCCCTCTCCCATGCTGTCCCTCAGCTGGATGGGGCGACTGCCTGCCAGGTGGGGAAGCAGCACAGGCTGCAGGGCCAGTTGCTTTTTTTCCTAGCTTCACACCGCTTAGCAGAGGGTCCGGGGCGGCCAGTTGCTTTTTTTCCTAGCTTCACACCGCTTAGCAGTTTAGAAGACTGCAAAAGCACATTTGAGCACAGCACAGGCCAGCTTGCTGTGCACCAGCAGG
>NDGN011478278.1:0-18166 GCA_002564285.1 Tympanoctomys barrerae
GATATATATGATATATATATATATATATACATATATATATATATAACTATAGATAGATATTCTGTGATTCACTAGCCTTTTTGAATCTAAAGCTTGATTTCTTCTAAGACTTGGAGTACATCTACAGCAATGACTTCTATAGGTTCATAAAAATTTGCATATGTAAATAAGTGCAACACATACACAAATACACACACATACACACACACAGATTTGTACTTAGACTTTTGTTGAATAAGGATAAGCAGTGAACCTGTTTTTTTTCCACAGGGTTTCCCTACGGAGTTCATAGTGATCCTCCTGTCTCAACCTCCCCAGTGGAGAGATTACAGGTATCAGCCACTACATCCGGTTTTGGGGCAGGCACAGCGTGCTCTGAGTTCTAGGCTGGTACCACATGGGGTACCGGGAATTAAACTAGGGTCCTTGCGTTTGTCAGGCAGAAGCTTAGACCGCTGAACTATCTCCCCAACCGCAGAAGTGGGCCTCTTAAAAAATCTGCTTTTTTTAAGGGTACTCTCCCCCTAAAGAATTTAGAATATATTCCACAGTGTACCAAGTCTACCACACTTTCATATAAGGAGTTGAAATTCAGATTTTTTAAAAATTAAAATATTCAATTTAATGGATTGAAGAGATTCATTTTGCATTTTAGGCTATGATTTTCAAAAATTTCCCATTAATATTCAGAATAATACTTTAATCCGCTATCTCATTCCTGGCATAAACTACTTTACTTTGATAAATGACAAAAGAAGAGAAGCATAGTTCCTAAGTGTGGGCGACTCTTTCTAGGCTGGCTGGCTACAAGGACGCAAAACGTCATAGGGGAAGGGATGTGGCAAATGAAAGCTGCTCTTCTGAGGGCAACCCGAAAGCAGAGAGAACAGGAAGAGGAGCAAGAGAGGAGTTCTCCAACAGCATGACACACAGCTCCAAACGGGCTCTGCCTTCCAACTCCTCACTTCACTCTGAATTCAGCAATGAATCAAAGCACTGATTTGCACAGTTCTCGGAGAATTCAGTCATCTTTCAGAAGTTCTACGTTTGAACACAAGATTTTGGGCGGAATGATCTAGAACAAAAATACCACAGATGAGAAGCAAATTTTCTTAATGTTCTATTGTGGGCTTTTTTTTTTTCTTTCTTTTAAGAGAAGGAAAATTTTGTTGTTGTTGTTGTAGTGTTAAGTTTCAGATTTGCATATTTGAAGAGCCCAGGTAACTGATAAGATTCCAAGAGAAGTTTCTGTAAGTCATGTTTCCATTCTTGGTATTGTCAAATATTTTTAGGTTTGCTCTTCAGCTGTTTTTTTTTTTTTTTCTCTTACTATTCATTCTTCACTCACCACACACACATGCACACGCACACACACACACACACACACACCAGACCTCCAAATTATCTTATTTACTCTTCTGCTTATCTATCCATTTATGACTTTTTCACCTTGCCATTGATCCCTACTATGTGTTGTGTAGCTATATATAAGAATATTTAATCTGCCATTGGCCAAAAATCAAATCTCCCCCATCTTGGCCCTATTTTCTTTCTCTTTACTTTGCATCTCCAGTTCAGGCACCATGGGATTACACCTATGACCTCAATTTTGGTTCTCATCTCTGTCTACATGCTTCCAATGCTCACATTTAGACATTAGCTCACAGAGGTGGTCTGTCTTCGTCCCCTTTTTCAAAAATAAAATGGTGTTTTTACTTTGAAGATTCTGAATCCAAATACTTAATTTGCAGTATAAGCGATATTTATAGGCTCCCCTTCCACAGAGGTGATTTAATTGAAGGATTTTATGCTTAATATTTAACACAATGCTCCTTATGACTTCCCTGGCTCCAGTCAATTATATGACTACAACATTCATTTGACAAATGTGGATTGTTTTATGGGACATATACAATACCAATTACAGTGCTAGGCACAAAATAAAAGGAAGAAAATACAACTTATAGTGAGATATCTTGTTGGGGGGATGACAACAGTACCTAATTCATATTTGATACCATGTTAGTTACATAAATGAGAATATTTCAGCTGGACATATTAGAAACATATAATGCAAAGGTATAATAATAATAAACATTTTATATATCTTGGTCGCTATGATAGCCTCATGTATGCCCTGCTAGTCTTATTTTATGTCAATTTTATGGATTAGTTGACTAAAACACAGAATGGATTTGTGATTTTCCCATGAATACATAAGCTCTGACTTAGAGCTGTGCTTTAAGCCCAAGTGGTCTATCGTCAAAATCCCAACCTTCATTCCTATGCTATCTCCATGCTGTCATGCTGGACAAATACAGAAACAGAACTGTGTAAAAGAGAAACAAATAAAGCAAAAGCATGCAGGTACATCTCTCAGGGATTGACAACTCAAACACATCATCCATGAATACAAATCTATCTTCTTTTCCAAAAATGATAACACTATCCATTTCATTGCCTATATCAGAAATTCGACACATCATGTATTTCTATCTTTTTTTTTTTGGTGGAACCAGAGATTGAACTCAGACCCTTGCGTTTGGCAAGCAAGCAACTTATTCTACTGAGCCATCTCCCCGGCCCCTCATGTATTTCTTATCTTAGTCCCTCCCTATACTCAATTAAGCATCTTTAATTTTTGCAGACTTTATATCTGAAGAATATTTTTTACAAAAGGAAACTTAAAGTAGGTCGTCAAACTCGACTCCATACAACTTTCTGGTCTCTACCCTGAGTTGTCATACGAGCTGTGTACACCTGTGCCTGGGATGTCTTCATCAATGACATTTTCTGTCCATTTGCCCTATCCTCAGCCAGTGAATGCTTCCAGGACTCAAAATGAAATTATGTAAAATAGATTAGCTCTTCTGTATTATTCCGTTCCACTATTGTTTTGCACCCTAATAATAGTTATGCTCTTGCCAAATGTAAGAGCAAGCTATTTACAAACTTTTAGTACAAAGATCTATGAACATACAAATTTGTACTAATATTTATAAGCTATCTTGTATCCTGCAAATATTTTTCACTCATACCATATTCTTGTGAATCATTTTTCTTTCTCAAAGATGTTTTTCTGGTAGTACATAATGTCATGACTTGATGAATTTATTATGACATAAACAATTGTATGATGAAGGAAAGAAGAAATAATGAAATAATAGAAATAAGAAAAGAAATAGGAAGAAGGAATAAACAATGAATAATGAACATTTGTGGGTGAGTGTATAGAATAAGAAAGAAAAGGAAATGTCCAAAAATGAAAAAAATACTTGCAAATAATTAACGTTTAAAAATTGTGTAAATATCTCACAAGATACTTTAAAAATTTCTACCTTTACATTTATTTCTATATATATATATATACACATATATATATTCTTTATACATTCTTGTATAAGAGTAGTACTATGACCTTCAGAATTTGTAAAGAAAATTCTTTTATGAATTCCCCCTTCCTCTGATGTAAAAGTTGACATGAATTTGGTATAAGGCTATCCAAAAACGCATAAAGTACATTATAAATTTTAGTATCAAACCAAATTTTCAAAAATTATTTAATGGTAGCTGTTGGAAACTGCTCGTTCATTTCCTGTTAAAAAAATTCTACATATGTAGTATTTTATTTGATCCTTTGTGAAAGTGATAGAGCTGAAAAGAAAGGACACTGGAAGTCACCATATGCAAGTTGGGCATTTAGAACATCATAATTCTTGCTTTAAACAGCAAAACTCATTCTATAAAATTTCAGTTAAAGTTTTAACCTATTTGAACTCAGGATTGTTTTTGCTATTTGAGTCACTTTTGATTCCTTTTTATTTCTTGGATTGTTTTCTATAGATATGTATGAAATAGCATTGGTATTTTGATTCAGATTAGATTGGAATCCTATTTGTCGATCAGATTCAGAATTATAGGCACTTTGGTTTTATTTGTTGGTTTGTGAATCTAGGAATAATAGGGGATATCTGCCTTTTCTGATGTCCTCCTCAGTTTCCTTTATCAGAGTGAGGTAACTTTCACTTCTTTATTAAAAAGGTTTAAATTTTGATGCTAATGTGAGTACTATAATTTTCCTATTTTTTTCAGTCATTGAGATCATTATTTGTATATAGGACAGTTGATGTTTTTGTAATTTATTTATTATCCTGTTACATAGCTCAACTTGGTTATCAATTCTAGGATTTATTTTTTTGGTGGAGTTTTTTTGTGTGTCATAAGTGAAGTATCATGCTGCCCACAAAACTTCATCCTTCTCTATACTTTGTCCTTTCCAATAGACATTATTTTCATTTCTTTTTTTCTGGTATAACTGCTTACCACAAATGCTTATCAATCAATGAATGGTTAAGAAAAATGTGATATTTATATATAGTGGAATACTAAGCTGTCATAACGAAAGATACCTTTCAGATATTTGTAGTTAAACTGATGCAACTTGAAAACATTGTTGAGTGAAATACTTCAGACACAAATTGAAATGTCATATGGTTTCTCTTATATGAGAAAGACTGCATAACACACACACACACACACACACACACACACCACATAAACATGTACATAGGGAATAATAAAGCAAGTAGGTAAAACCAAAATAAAGAGCAAAACGGAAGAGAGAGAAAATAGGAAGTAGAAAGAAATTAAAATACTTCCCTAAATTACCTATCCCATTGTTCTAAACACACACACACACACACACACACACACACGCTATTTTGTTTTACTTATAAAGTTTTGTGTTGACTGTTTATTTTTCCCTTTTTATGTATTTAGTACAGGGTCTCATTACACAGATCAGACTCCTAGTGATCCTCCTGTTTTTAGCTTCCCAAGCACTGGGATTACAGGTGCACTCCACCACACCCAGTCTCAATCATTATCTCAGCAAGCTCCGAGATCGGGGCTGGTACTCCCAGAATAGAAACCTGGCCCCTGAGTCCGCCTAAGCAGGTGCTTTAATCTGCTGAGGTATTTGGTTAATCTGTTTCTTCCTTTTTTATTTTTTTGAGTCAGGGTATTGCTGTTCAGTTCAGTCCAGCCTTGAGTTCACTGGGTGACCCAGGTTGGTCTCAAACTTGCAATAATCCTCCTGCATCAGCCTCTTGACTCCTAGCTTATTATCTCTTTTAAACATTTTTTTGTCTTGTAAGCTAAAGTAACTACCTTGAAGATAATGATATATGCTGTATGAATTATTATATTTTTATTTTTATATAAATTTTATGTTATGAAACATGTTTTTATAAACAAAATTAATGTTTGTTAAATCTAAAATGAATTGTTACAAAGATTCTACTATACAATAGATATAGATACATAGTTACATACTGTTAGAGTGCACAAAACCTACTATCATAAATTAAGTAGTTGAACTACAAACAGAAATTCTGTCACTTGGAGTCCTTCCTGACTATTACGAAGCATAGATGTGCAGCGTAGCTATAAAAAACATGGTTTCCTATGCCATAAAAAACTCCTTTTGACAGCTTTTTTAAAGGCATGAGTGGGTGGTGAATTCATTTTTACCAGGGTAATTGATTGGTGGTTTTACGGAAGACTTTCAAGGTTTCCACACAGCATGGCCTGACATGTCAAACTATTTTTAAGTTTAACTCAAAGTTCAAATAGTGCTCAATACTAGCGTTTGTGAGTGTACTAGTATAAAGATCTGCAAGTCTGGAATTTCAGTTACTGCTGTAGTAACCCCTGAAAACTTTAAAAGAAGTACCACATGTTCAGGTTTAGGGGGCTACCATTTAACTTAGTGTAGGAAGATTCCCTAGATGCTCTTAAATAAATTGAGTACTTAACTAAGAGTATATTTAAGGTGGACAGCATCGTTTTGTTTAAAGTTTTATAGAATTGGACATTGCGATGCAAACCTGTAGTCTCAGCACTTGAGAGGCTGAGACAAGAGGATTATGGAAAGTTTGAGAATATTCCAGACTGTATGGTTTGCTTAAGGCCAGTCTGAACTGCATAGCAAGACCCTGTGCCAACCCTTGCAAACCTCCACCTGGCAAAATAATAATAATAATTATTATTATTGGGATCAAGAAAATCAAGGATATTTTATTGTGTATCAACTATAGGATACAATATTGTAAATAGTACAGAAGGTGTTAGTGTAAAAAATATAAAGATTTTCTAACTGAAAAAGTTCTACAAATATGGCAAGAGAGGCAAGACATAGTTGACTAAAGTGTATGTGTTGACGCCAAAAGAGTGTGTCAGTGTTTGTGTGTGTGCATGTGGGTCTGTGTTTGCAACCAAACACTGAAAACTGAGAAGGATTTATGCTGTGTGGAGTCAAAAAGATGATGTAGACAGAGAGAAAAACAGAAATAGTGTAAAACAGAGAAATTAACTGTGAAAATTTAAAAACACTGAATATATTAGTCTGATTGCATAAAGAATATACTGCATGTTGATGTTAGATGGAAGATATTTAAAATTAGAGTGAAACATTTTTCCAAAATTTCTTAGTTTTTCAAGTGAATGTGAATGGTAAGATGGATAACACACATGCCAGGAAATGGATTCACTGAAGAAACTTTAGAAAGCACAGAACAATAAGCATCTACACATTCATTTTCATACTGCAAGCAGACTCAGGGGCCAGGGATTTGATCACCTGGCTTGCTATGCCCCTTCCCCCAAGGGTGTGCTGAGGCAGCAGTTGAGCCTGGGCATGGTGTCACGCCCCTGTAATCCCAGCACTTGGGGGGGGGCTGTAAACAGGTGGATCACTATGAGTCTGATCTAGTAGTGAGACCCTGAACACCTTGTAGACCCTTCCCTAAAATACAAAAAAAAAAAATAAATAAATAAAAAAACAAGGTACTACTTTGATTTAGGTAAATATCTTGTCCTTATATTTGTATGTATGAGCATATAAACACAACCACAATTATGACAAGAAAGGAAGTGACAATGTGTATTCTAGATACAGTGAATGCAATAGTGTGGTTTCCACATAGAATATGTGTGAATGAAAGAAAGAAAAGAGAATCACTTAGAGAACTTGGATCTCAGGAGCCATGGCTTTTAAGCATATGTTCAAGTTATGTGTTTTAATTATAAAATCCTTTTCTTTTGATACAAAACCTTAAATAGATAACTGGGGTTCACAGTCATTGTCTCGTACTTGCACCCCTTGTATATTTCTCTTAGATAACAAAAGACTCTTATCTATCAGACTGAAACCAACAGATTGACATTTCATTCTTTAGTTAAACATCTACTCAGAGTGTATCTATTTCCCAAAGTACACACACACACACACATACACACACACACACACACACACACACAAAGGAAATTCAAAACAAGAAGTAGAGAAACACTTACCAGTATACATTCATTTTTTGACATAGCTCGGAAGTGTAAGTTTGACACATATGTTAACAAAACTTTGTAACATATTTTTGTTCATAGAAAAATTTGGTATTACAACCATCCTATGATGTAAGCAAGACAGGATTTTCTGTTCACCTGGCAGAATGAGGCTGCAGAGGCAAGCTTGTTTGGGATGCCTGCACACCCCTGGCAAACTGTAAAGACACGACTACTGGTTGCATTTCTGAATGCTACAGTTTTGTTCTTTTCTATTATATCACCCTAAGGATTCTAAAGTGATTCACAAAAAATTGCATTTTTATAAAATGAAAATAAAAACAAAGCCAAAGAATTACAGAGAAATCTATGAACACTAGCATTCAGTTATATTTTATTTTTCAAAGCATTTCAACACATCTGAAATCCTCTAACATTTTAAAATTGTGAGTTGTGCAGATTTGCTACCTTAAATTCACACAGCTGTCTGGAAATTTAACCTTGAAGCAAGCCTCAATTGATAATGCTCTGGTTTACCAATGTCATACTGAATGGCACGTTGATAGGTTAGCAATACATTATGAATACAACAGGAAAATGAAATAGACGTAGAGCACATATCCTAAGATAACAAAAATAGCACACTGACAGCACAGAAGACTTAATTCTGCTATTGCCTGTAATTTACAGTGAAAATTTTAGGCGATGAAAAAAAGATGCGCCTTTTGTATATTTGCAATTAACTGAGTAATTTGCTAACCATGTGGGTTTTTTTTTTAAATTTTTTTGCGGAACTAGGGATTGAACTCAAGCCCTTGCGTTTGCCAGGCAAGTGTTTATTCTACTGAGCCATCTCCCTAGCCCTAATCATGGTTTTAAAGAAGAAAATTTTTGTAGGATTTTATTATCAGTAGAAACTGCTAGTAATACTGAAAAACTAAGTAAACAAGACCAAAACTTCAAAAAATAGCAATAAGGTTAATAATAATGACTGTTATTGCTAATATTATTTTTAATTTTAGAGAGGGGAAATATATAGAATTTCAAAACATTAACAGTGGTGATTATATTGCATATTGTTATGTCTAAAGTAGCTGTTCCTATTATCTGATACAGGCGTGCAAGATCAATCAAACAATATAGGCAATAACTGTTCCTTTCAATGAACTGAAAGAAATAAATGGTACAATTACCTTAAAACTCCATTGGTATTTTTAAAGTTTATTTATATAATTATCCACTATGTATATACATATCTATGTATTTGTGTATTTGTCTAGCTGTCTGTCTGTCTGTCTGTCTGTCTCTCTGTCTAGCTATCTATGTCTTTTCTTTTCCTTTCCTTATATTCTCTTTAATCCCATCCCAGTTGTTCTTTTCATTTGAGCAGTTTCTTTCTCTTTAACTATATCTATTGTAACTTTTGAATCTAATTTACTTTTTGTTTCTTAAACTAGAGAGACAATATGATGTTTGCACATCTTAGTATAGTTTATTTTAATTACAAATAGTATTATTATTACTCCTTTTATCATTAAGATTAATTAGTCTTTATTAAGGGTTCTTGCAAACATTTTGCTAAATATTTTACATAGTTGTGTTATTGAATTCTTAATCCAATTTTTTTGGATCTTAAATTTAAAAAAAATCTTAAGGAGTTAAACAATGTTATCAAAATAGGCAGGAAAAGAAAGCAAAAATGTGAGTCACACACAGGTATGAGTAACAGTAAGCTTGTTCTTTGTCTATAGTTGCTATAGCTAGTGTCTAAACACAAGGCACTGGACTTTGGGAACTGTAAGTAACCCTTATCTGAAATAAAGTGATCTCAAGAGTCTATCATTGAACAGTTACTTTTCTATAATTAATAGTGCAGAAGAAACTCAATCCAAAGTTAGAACAGATATGATTGTTATAGAAGGTCATGCTCAGGCTTTAGATTGAACTCATTTAAGTTCTATGTTAAAAAAAGTATGGTAGTAAACTTTCCATCATACAAAGCATATTACAGTGCATTTACTTAGAAGCAAAAAGTTAATGGGGCCTTCTATTTTAATTCTTAATAAAATGAGTATATAAACTTTTTGCACATCTAATATTGTTTGAAACGATACAAGATGCTCAAGATCCTATAGCAATTTGAAATTTAAAATGGTGATAACTTGGAGCCCACAGAGGGTCAGCTATATCTCAAATTATCTAACTCTCCCTCAAAAGCAGAATAATAGGTGACACGAATGGCCACACAGAGTGAGAACCTCTGAAAGTAGAAAGGGCCTCATCTTTAGTGTCAAGCAGTTAAATTCACAACATGACATGAAAAGAATGCCTTAGCAAAAAGCAGTTAGCTATTTTTCTAACAAGTTCTTATCTGTCAAACAAGTTATGTTTTCAGAACTATAGAAAAATCAGAGTAAAAGATTCAGGATGAACTGTCTGAGTTACAAACTGAACATGGCACAGAAGAAAATGTAGAGTATTTAGCTCAGAGTACCTTTGTATATCTTTGTCCCGGAGAAAACAAAGGTCCTCTAGCTCACAATTGGTGACTTTTGACAAAAGTGTAAAAATCTTCATGGCTTCAAGAGTTTCAACATATCAGATCTCTTCACTCATTTACTCAGTCCTACAAGCAAGATTTGAGGGTATGGTCACTGACTTTAAAGCTATCATATGTGAGCAATGAGCATATCATAAAATACAACACAAAATACCATTTATTTGTAAGCATAAGTTTAGTCTTACAGGCTTTTGACTGGCTTTTTCCGTATCAGTAAGTATGTTAAAATTATTGATTCTGAAAAAATTTCCCATAGGCCTGCAGCAAAGGTGAGAATGCTTAATGTTGTCTGTCAAAAGAACCACCATAATTAAGTATTGAATCGAAGTTGAGAAGGTCCCTTGACCACAGAATGGGAAGCAAAGCTTGAGAAATCCTAAGCTCCAGAAATTTTTGCCAGGTCCTGTGCACTTTGGATGACAGAGATGAACAAATATAAAGTTCATATTTACTGTATTATTTTGGAAGAAATTCTGGTATGAGGAATTACCTTCCAGTGACTTATGTGATAATAAAACCAAAATAATAAATGGGCTCAATATCAAGTTATAAGACAAAGCTCAGTAAATAAATGGGGACAGACAGCATTTTGAGAAACAAACAAATATAAAGTTCATATAGATATTTGATTATCAAGTCTAACACAAGATGAAAGAACAAATGATAAGCATAATGAGGTAGGTTTACACAAAATACAGAGGAATAAGTGGCTGGTTACTAATACATATTTTATGTTTTTATTGAAGGCTGAGACATACAGTAATGAATGAATGAGCTAAATTAACCAAATATTAAAAACCTGGGAGTATAAAAAGAGAAATGGGGGAAAATAGCATAAGAATAGTCTTGTTATAGGTTGACACCTAAGGTGAAAGCCAGAAGTTATATGCAGCAAATGATCGTAGATTTCAGGATAGTGCCAAAATCTAAATTTAACTCAGAATTTCTGAAGGTAGAAAAAAATGAACATAGTGGTGCATTCCTGTAGAAAGAAGCTGGTGCTAGTGACTAGGAGAACTCATTGGACTGGATGCAGGAATCATCTTGGGTGAAAGAAGAGAGACTGAGCTCAGAAAATTAAATTCTGGGTAAAATATACTGTTCTATTTCTGGGGAGGAACTATCTATAGTGGTGCACTTAACAAAATCCAATTGATGAGACTGGAAACTTCAATGTTATACCTACATGATTGGAGGAATTCTTGGAGATACAGAGTGTTTCATTGCTTAGGAATGAGAAGCACTAAAGACTGCATTTATCTATGTCAGTATTTAAATACAGTGAAGAAAGTTATTTCAAGAGCTGAGAGTCCTAAATGGCTTTATCTTTGTTCCTTCGATTTAAATATAGTTTATATATGCAGAAAATTTGTTATAGGTCCAACCTTCACTGGAGAAAAGAGGTGTATCCTACAGAAATGGAATTAATTAGATATAAATTATATTTTATATGTGTAGAGAGCAATATTCTCTCATCATTTAAGTCAATTTAGAGGATAATAGCTGTGATAAAATGGTATCCACCTCAGTAGGTTTTATGGTAACTATAATGCATGTAAAAGCTTGCCGTAAATTGTTACACAAGTATTTTTTGTTGTCCAAAATAATTTTTATCTCTCTATGATAGCTACCAGGTCATTTGATGAAGGACATTTGTTTTTTCCATCTTTCTACTGGCTGAAGATTACTGTTAAAACTGTATTGTAATTCTTGAACTTATAATCAGTCAGTTTGTGGAGGAAGGTATGAGTTTACATTATAAATTTACATATAGAATTTAAACGGTCTTTGCAAAAATTCTAATGATTCTTCACATTTTATTTTTAAATTCTCCACATTTTATTTTCACTTGAATCTTCCTCATATGACAATAGCAATACATTTTCTACTTATGACCTCTATTAAAATCAAAAGATGAGTTAATAAAAAGCAGACCTGTACTGTCCTTTTCAAAAGCTCAATTGCACTGTGTGTTATAGTAAGAACTAATGATTTTACAAAAATTTTTTATTTTAAATATATATATATATATATATATATCAGTCTTTTCTGTGTAATAATACTTACCTACTTCACTTATAAATTAAATTGGTGAACAAATACCTGTGTAAATTGTTCAATCTAATATATTATGTGCAAATAGTTTTACTTCTAAAGAGTAGTAGGGAAAAATGGGTAAAGATTAGGATTTTTCCCTCTGATCTGTGTCAGATATTACACAATGGCTAAGAAATTTTTTTGAACATTTTTTTATGTGAAGGGAATATTACTGTATTAGGGAGGAAATAATTAAAGATTTGGTAGGAAATTGTTTTCATAAAAATTCATCACTAAAAATAGGCATATGGAATAAGTGTTCTTGGAAATTTAATATTCACTCAAGCACTTTGAATTAACTGCTCTGAGTATTTTACTCATATTTTCATGGTATGTGTTAGTTGTATGACAATTATTTCAGAATTAATTAAAAGTACAAAGACACATAAGCACAGGGGCACTTGAGTAAAAGTTTTCACAAGATAGGTAAGATGGATACTAGGCAGCTATATTGTAGATACACTGCATTTTTGTTTTCATTTCTAAAGGGAACTCTGAATGAATGGCTTTTGAGGCAAAGATAACATTGGAAGCATTTGTGAAACACTGGCTTCTAAGCACTAGTGTTCTCTCATTTGTTGTAGTTGCATATGAATTGTGCTGCCTGATCAGCACCAATTTGACCTAGCACAGGACTGAATATTTTGGGAGAATAAATTTAATATAAGACATCATCTTGGTTTGATCCTTTTTCTTTTAAGTGTAGAGTCAGAAGAGAAGATAACTTCTAAATGGAAACATTCACTTTTTAAAAATTATCCCCTTAACCAAATTACTCATAAAGAGCAAGGATCATGAGGTAAGAGGTAATAATAGTGAAAGACCCTGATGAAGAATGGCCGAATCTTTTATCTTGGTCATGACAGTGAGGCATAACGTACCAATCCAATGCAAAGTATCAAGTCATAGACTGAACTGATTGTTTGAACAATATAGAAATGAGTTTTGTCACACTAGTACAGTCACACAGTTCTTGTTGAGATGTGCAAAGTATGAAAGTATTCATTAAACTAAATAACAGATAATTATAAGACAGCGCAGCATGAATTATCTAAAATATATATCTAATTTTTAAAATATTTACTTTATGGAGATCTTCATTGTTTCTTTCTTTCAAGCATGACAAGCAGACTAGAAATAAAAAATACAAGAAAAATTTTTAGATCAAAAAATGATCTCAGCTCCAGCCAAATAGCTTAGCAGATTAAAGTGCCTGCAAGCAGGCACAAGGGCCTCAGGTTCTATCCCTGGGCCTGCTGTGCTGGCCCCAGCCCTGGGACACGCTGAGACAGCAATTGAGACTGGGTATGGTGGCACACACCTGTAATCCGAGCTCTTGGAAGGCTGTAAATACACAGATCACTATGAGTCTGTTCTAGTAGTGAGACCTTGAACACCCTGTAGACTCTTCCCTAAAATACACACACACACACACACACACACACACACACACACACACACACGCACAAATGTGATTAAGAGATTAAGTTTTATTTTTAAATAAAGTAAATTTCAAGGATTACAGAAATTTTCACTGAGAAAATATATGTGAAAGAGGAAAAACATATAAGACGTGTATGAACATAAAATGTATTGAACAGCAATTAGAGGCTGGTTTTCTACAGTGTGTTAAGATTAGGGACCAAACACAAAATCTTGGGAAAGCACGTCAGGACTTTTCAAAAGTGTGAGTAAATGAGTTTAGTAAGATTATGAACCTAACATTTTGCTAATGATTATGCATTATTCCATTGAGAATCCCAACATTCAAATAGTGCAATTGTAAGGTTTTTAATGTATTCAATATTTTTCCTACAAAAATTTCAGCAGACATGTCAATTGCATACTTTTAGTTAATATTCTCTTTTACATTTCGTAGCTATATTAAATAATACAGTAGATTCAAAATTTTGACATTTGACTTGTAAAACAAAAATTGGCAGGTAAAAGTGACATCTGTTTAAATTCTACATCATTTTTCTGTCTTTTTTTCTTTTCTAGTACCAGTGAGTGAACTCAGGACCTGGTGTTTGCTATGCAAGCACTTACTCTACTGAGCTATCTCCCTGTCCCCTAAATTCTACATCTTTCAAGAGCAGTGAAGTATTGAGGCAGGACATCCATGTCCTGCATGTAATAGAAACAGTCACATTAGCCACAGGACTATCATAAACAGTGCTCCTGTCCAGGTAGTTCTGACAATAACAAAGCATATTAGTAAATGAACCCTAACAGAATACATTTTCTTACAGGTCCATTGATGAATTTTCCTGTGCATTGTATATTGTCATTTAAAAACATACATCTAAGATTAAGCTCAATAAGAATTCTTTTTTGAGTTTCCTCAATCAAGGAATGTTTATTAGCCTATCTTATAAAAAATTTCCAGTGTAGTAATTCTAATTTGAAGAGCAGTATTTCTCATGAGAAGAACATTTTCACATGATTTCATTTATTGAATATTATGTTAAATCCCATGAATATTAATTGATGAATTTATTAAAAATTTGGAGAAATCCTGAGACAAGCAAGAAGAAAGTGGATAACAAGTGAATTCCTGAAAGTGAGACTAGTGAGGTAGAGGATCAGGCTCAATTGTTTCCAAGAAAAACTGTGGCAAAAAATTATTGTTTGGACAAGGAAGAGAACAGGAAGCTGGGGAAATCACCCCTAAGTTGACCAGAGAAACAACACTGATTCTGACATTCTTAATAGGGGGGAGTTCATCACATAGATCTGCTTATTTAACTTCTTGTGTTAAGTTTGAGAGAGCAATTGAAGGCATTTTTTAAAATTAAATTTGAGGTTTAATAAATAAATGTTCTATAGTGTGAAGGGAAAGGATCAAGTACAAATAAGGATACACAAGGAGACAGAGAGTAAAAAGTTAATACTAGCATTCAGTAAGCTGCTGCACCATCTTTAGAATTTTACTGCCCTTCTGGACAATAAACTTCTTTATTTTAGGCCTCTAAATAAGTATGTGCGGCAATTCACAATACACATATTCCATGTGTTCCTTCCCCTTGGTAAGAGAGTCGAGTCTAGTAGCAGAAGCTCATTGATGTAGCATGTTCCTTGGTGACCTCAAATAAGAAATTTATGCATTGAGGTTTCATTGCCAGGGCATTTTCTGCACATAGCTCAAAAGACAGGAACTGCACTGAAAGATGTGATTTCTGTTCCAAGGCTTTTTCATGTGAATAATGATCTGAGGTACTCCCCCGTATGTGTTCCTCAGACTTTCACCTAGAGTGAGAGATCCTTTATTTTTAAGTCTGAATAGAATGTAAAAATAAGAACTGTGAGGGGTCAAGTTAAAAAATCAAATATTTACCTAGAGAAAACAGCCCGGCATACAGGAACAATAAAAACACCTCACTCATACACTTATGGCACACTAAAATTATAGTAAAGTACCATCAATCATGTATTTCTACCACATTTCAGAATAAGTGAATTGAATATTCATATAACATATAAAAGTTATTTTCTATAAATATGTATTTCCCCTTATTTACTTGAATATCAGCATAAACTATTAAAATATAATTGTTGCATATAATATAAAACAATTATATAAAATTACTAAGTTTGAGAAATTAAATTGCTTGCTGCAGATCAGATAAAGGCTAAATTTTCCTGGGGTACTTTGCCTATAAGATCATGTTTTTTCAGATATATTAATAATATCATTTCCCTTAAAATACTTATCTCTTAGCAAATAAAGTATGTATTTCTTAAATGCATAATTATTTACTACTCTTAGAAATATTTTAACTACTGTTTAAATCCCTTCTTTCATTTTAACGGAATGCATTTATAAATTATTAAGAGTTAACTGATAATCTCAGTTATGACCAAACAGATAAAAATAGCTGAGGATAATATAAGAAAAAACTTAACAGGATCAAATAAATTTGGGGAAAAGTATTTCTTAAGAAAATGTGTAAGTGTGTGTGTGGCTCTCTATCTAATGAAATTCTTTCCCTTTGTTCAGCTCTTTCTCTTGGATGTAAGTCTTTGTTTGATGGCAATGAAGTGAAATAGAGGCAAAAATAGGAACACAATGACTCTGGTCACTCATAGAAAGAAGGAGAAATGAATACTGGTAGATTAAATATCCCAATTACTTTGTAATGGAATTTCATGGAGGGTGTAGCAAATATTTCTGCTGTCTTAAAACTTCAGGACAACTGCACCATAGAGAACACTCCTCTGCAAGAGTTTACTTCCCTATAAGCAAGGGCATGTCATTAATCCTGGTCATACTTATCCCTCTGCTTGACCTCTCCTACTGTCTGAGACTTAGGAAGAAATAAATGATCTTTGCTTTGATTTGCCAATGTTTCCTTTTGCTTTTATGTTGCTATAATTTTGAGCAAAAATCAATTGCCATTTGTTTAAAGAAGAATAAATAGAAATCTATAGTGTACAATTATTCTTGTGTAAGTTTTTCTGCCTATTGGTTTTCAAAGTTTTAAATTACATGCATCTTGCTTATCCCTTTAGAATCCATGGACTCTGGCATGCATTACATTTTGTTCTCACATGCAGTGTTTGGGCACCCTATTATATTTTGTTTAACGGTTCCTGTCTGTGAAACATTCTGCACGGGGTCAGATGACTTGCATCTGGAAGATAATAATTAATCTAAGGACCTTTTGGATGAGCCTCATTCTGTTCTTTTTAAAACTAAATTTGTTTTAAATACATCATCTTAAAAGATCCAAAGGAAAAAAAGCATTTGATCACCTCAATAGACACAGAAAAAGCACTTGACACAGCCCAACACTCATTCATGATAGATCATAGAAAATAGGAATCCAAAAAAAAATCAATATCCAAAAATCAGTAGCATTCCTGTACACAAACAATAAACTCACTGAGAGAAATAAGAGAAACTACACCTATCAATGTAGAAACCAAAAATATTAAATACTTTGGAATGAATCTAACAAAGAAATCACAAGATCTAGATATTTAAAATTATAGTACTAAAAAAGAAGATTGAAGAGCATATCAAAAAATGCAAAGCTATCCCTGATCATGAATATGAAAATACAACATAGTGAAAATGGTCATACACTCAAACTTGTTACAGAGATTTAATTCAATCCTGATCAAAATACCTTTAGCATGCCTCACAGAACTAGCGAAGACATTCCTAAAGCTCACTTGTAATTTAAAGAGACCTAAAATAGCAAAAATTTCTCAGCAATAGACATGGCAGGGGGCATCACAACCCCTGACTTGGAATTATACTGCAAAACTACTGTAATAAAAATAGTATTATACTGGAAAACAAAATAAAGACCTGAGGATCAATAGAACAAACCAGAAGATATAGCAATGACTCAAAACACACTCACCTTATCTTTGACAAAGGAGTCAGACACATTCACTGGAAGAAAGGAAGCTTCTTTAATTAATGGTTCTGGGATAAAGGGCTTTCCATATCACAAAGATTAAAGTTAGACTGATGTTTATCACCATGCTCTAAGCTAAAACTGAAATGGGTCAAAGATTTAAATATTTAAACAGAAAAAATAAATCTGCTAGAAGAGAGAATGGGCAGAAATCTTGAAAACATAGGTATAGAGAAAGATTTCATGAGCATAATCCTGATTGCAAAGGAAATCATACAAGTAATCAAGAACCGGGATCTCATCCTTTTAAAAATCTTCTCCACAGCAAAAGAAACCATCAAGAGAGTAAAAAGAATACTCATGGAATGGGACAAATTATTACCAGTTGTTCCTGTGTTTCACAATTTGGCACAATTGAGTTTGATATCGAAATCATCTGTGCCATGAGATCCTCTCTAGTCTCCTAGTCAAGTGGTATTCGGTAGACTATAAGGATACTTTCCATAGGACAGGAAAGTTATTAGAAAAGACAATTATCATTGAATTTTAAACTAAATGATTAAAATATGTATTTTTCATTATTTTTAGTAGTGACATTAACTATCATGTACTAAAACCAATAGTTACTAGTCACTTATTAGATATTCTTTATGCTGAAGAATAGCAAAACTGGGAAAAACCTGAAATAAACTCCCTAGATCACACTTTCAGAGTGAGTACTACAAGCCTGTCCTTCCTCTCTCTCTCTCTCTCTCTCTCTGTCTCTCTCTCTCTCTCTCTCCCTCCCTCCCTCCCTCCC
>NDGN011478289.1:0-12787 GCA_002564285.1 Tympanoctomys barrerae
CTAAAGCACCTACTTAGAACAAGCTTAGCAAAACACAGGGACCGCAGTTCAATCCCCCAGCACAACATGCCAGCCAGCCCCACCCCCTGGTGGGCTGAGCTGCCCCCCCCCACACACATAAATAAATAAATAAAATTAAAAAAAAAAAACAAAGTACCTGCTTAGGCAGACACAGGGCCAGGGTTTGATCCTAGCATGCTCTGATGGCCCCATCCTTGGGGCACACTGAGAGGGGCAATTGAGACTGGGTGTGGTGGTATGCACCTGTAATCCCAGCACTTGGGAGGCTGAAAACAGAAGGATCACTATGAGTCCGATCTGTGTAGTGAGATCCTGTAGACCTTGTATGAAATACATTTTTTTAAAAAAGGCTAGGCTGTTGAAAATTCCACATTCAAAAGTTTTGCAGGGTAGTGGGTAATGGTGAATCCTCAACATTTATTTTAATATAAAAAAATTCTTGACTTTTCAAAAAGAATTATAAAATTATTTGGAGTATTGGCATGCTCAACCAAGGATAAGAACTGCTGTTTTAAGCTACTTCCATCAACTCATTCATTATTATATATTGACAATTATATACTCTGCAAGGCAGTCATTTCTAGCTTTTTTGAGCAAAGTAGGGCCTTATTTTTTTTTTTAATCTTTTTGAAACAGGGTCTCATTATGCAGCTCAGGTTGACCTCAGGCTCATTTTGTAGCCTGGGCTGATCTTGAACAAGCAGTGTTCCTCCTGCCTCAGCCTCCCAAGTGCTGAGCTTACAGGCAAGTGGCACAATGCTCAACGGGACTCTTCAATAGCAAAAACTTTCGCAATCCTGCTCATTACACTTGATGTATTTTTAGTGAGTGTACATTGTGAAAATATCCAATGTCTTAAAGTTTCTATGTATCAGTCTCAACAAAATTGACAGACATTTGAAAAATAGATGCATATAAATGTATATTAATAGAAATATTAATCTTCTGTACTGATAATTGTACACCTACATACCTTTTTACCAAATAAAAAACACCAACTTTTTCTCTTTGCAAAATCACTAACTCCTTTAAATTTCACAGCCTACAAAGCAGAGACCACTGAGTTTAGTAATTACTTTTCTGAACAAGACCATCGAGAGATATTTTGGCCTGTGGACAGTGAACAGTGTTTCTGTGGTGTTGATTTGAGTCCTGTTTGTTTTCTTTGTTACTGCTTTGCTTAAGTTTCTACTCATGCCCCAGTATTCTCCAGAAAACAAGCCCTGCCACTAGCCAATCTTATTACAGTATCATCTAAATATGTACCAAGCTTAGGAGTGGCCAAACAGCTCAGTGGATTAAAGTGCCTACTTATATAGATGCAGGGGCTTGGAGCTCAATTCCTGGGCCTGCTCTGCCGGCCCCACCCCCGGGGTGCTGATTTGGTGATTGAGACTTGATGTGGTGATGCGTGCCTATAATCCCAGCACTTGGGAGGCTGTAACCCGGAGGATCACTATGAGTCTGATCTATGCAGTGAGACCCTGTAGACCCTGTAGACCCTTCCTTAAAATAAAAATATATATACTAAACTTGTCTCTCTTGGTGACTTTGCAGGACCTTTGCTTTGTGTGGAATGATGACAGATTAGGAACCCTACTTTTTTTCTGATCTATTCTTCATGATAATATATCTGCTCAATTGGGGAATTAGTGAATATGCCCTTTGCTCTGTTTGTTACTACTGGGAGGAAACTAGCTCATTAGCTAATTGAAACTAGCCTTAATGATCCCTTTAAAATTGAATATTAAGAGGTTGCTTGGATCCATCATGTTGTATGTCAATGTAGTAGGACCTTTAGGGAAGGACTGCAGCAATTTTAGGGTTGTTGGCTACCCTAGGTGCTTCAGAAAGCATTTGAATCTCTTTTGTTAACTGTTATTATGAATATAAGATATTTATCAGAAGCTTCTTAAATTGTTAATCTTGAATATTCTGTGCTATGTTATTCCAAAATTTTGTAGTCAGCGATTGCATTTCACCTCCAGCCAACTACCAAGTTCCATTCAACTCAAATTAATGTGGTATGGTCTAAGCAGAATTACTCAATACATTGGATTTTTCTTTAATATATTACCATACGTTGGTACTTGGCATGATTGCTACAAAGCTTTACACATTTTTCTGTCAGTTCTGAAAACTATGGATTTTTTCCTCTCTTGTGAATATCTGACTCTACCTTGAAGTAAAAAATCATTAAGGAAACAGAAAAGCATTTCACCCCTTGAATGTGTAATAAATATAAAGTTCAAGTTTCACCCATTTTTGCAAGCAGGGTAGATTTCAGCCATCAATCAAGCTGTAGTAGCTTTTATTTAATTATATTTTAAATGTCTACAAAGTAGAAGCAGGAGCTACAGAGGAAAAGAAAAACAACTTACCTATATAGCCACATCATAGCTAACTAATACTACTGAAGAATTCACTATAATTTTCAAAAAAGATGGTTCCTTTTTCATAGATTTTTCATCTCTGGCTGATCTTGAAGTCTTTTTCTTCTTGATTTTCTTTATCTTCTTTTGAACATAAAATGTAATTAATGTTGTTAAAAAGAATTATGGAAAAATATATACTTGGAAAATCTCTCAAAATTACCATCATTTCTCAGAGAAAACAGCTTTTAACATTTAGTAGCCCTTTCTTCTCCTTTTCTCTATGTAATGCTGTTTATGTTTATGCACATGCTTATATAAATTTATGGGCAAAAGAAGTGCATATTCTAGGGCCGGTGAGATAGCTGAGTGGTCTAATGCACCTGCTTACGCAAACTCAGGCAGGTGCACTCCAGTTCAAGTCCCAGCACCATATGCCATGCCAGCCCCGCCCTCAGGGTGGGTCAAACTGGCAAAAAAAAAAAAGCAGTACATATTCTAAATGTAGACTGCTTTTTTCTCTTAAATATATCACGAACATTTATTTTCCCTTGCCTCCTGTTCTCTCTCCTCTGTCCTCACATTCATCGGCGTCCTCTCAGATATAACTTCTAGCTTAGTCACCTACCTATTGTTACTTTTCTCAGTCCTCTTCTTCCTACTTCCCTAATCCATTCTCAGTGCAGCACTCAGCAGCATTACTCTACAAGGTACTAATCACGTCACTCCTCTCTTTTAAAAGCCTTTGTTACATAGCTTCTGCCCCAGGTTTGCTGTGTCATCTTCACCCTCTTACTGAGGCCTGTCTTTCAGGCACATTCATTTTCTTTCCGTCACATTCACTTTCTCTCTGTCTCTTCACATATTCTGTGCTAAAGCAATATCTCTCACAACGCGGGCCAGAGATTCTTCAGAATCGCAGTAGAGCTTTTCAACAATGCCGTCTTAGGTCAACTGTAGGCATCCAGAAGAAAAAAGTCTAGGTATGAATCCTAGGTCTGTATTTTTAATAAAATATTGTAAGTTACTTTTGAATACTATCGCACATGGAAGCTTTAGAGAGTAAAAACTAAAATCAATGTTCTACACCCCTCTCCAATCAGGTCCTTATTGCACTGCACTGCATTTAATCCAGTCTTGTCATTATTCTACTCATACACAAATGAGGAGATACATAGATGATCAATACATGAAGAGAGTTGTCCAATTCACACAAATGATAAGAGATTGCAGCCATACTTACCAGAAAATCAGTGCACATGGTTGGTCAGCTTCTTACTGAAAACACCTATGATTTTCTGCCTAGCATTTTCCGCTTTTTTTTTTTTTTTTCTTTCTGTATTTGGGACAGGTTCTACAGTGTGTATAGGTCTACACTATGTAGATAGGACCCATAGTGATTCTCCTGTTTTCAGATTCCCAAGTGCAGGGATTATAGGCATGTACTACCACACCCAGTCTCAATCACCATCTCAGTGTGCCCCAGGGGCAGAGCTAGCATAGCATACCAGGAATCAAGCCCCAGCCACTGCAGCATTTTCCTCTTGACTTGAGCAAAGGGTAAGCAAGAAGTGCTGGTGAGTTAGTTAGCCCCAAAGAAGAGCAAGTGAGCCCCAACAAGGCAATGACAGATGGAGCTGGAGGATAAATACTCCAGGTTAAGTGCCTGGAGTAGGGTAATGAGACCCTGCAATGTGATCTACACTCTTCCACTTGTTTCCTTGGCAGGGCTCACAGTGATGTCAATTTAAATCTCCTTTTATTTTCTTCCTTTTCCCTCATCTCACATCCTTACTCTTCTTGTATACTTCTAGAGTTCCTAAAGAGATTCCTGGAAATGATATCCTAGTCACAGAGCTTTCCAAGTGACTTTCATTGGGCACAGGATGAAGATAGACTCTCCAGGATAAGAATTTGTTTTTTCAAGGGCAGCTACAATTCCTGGAATTTGGCATCCTTAGAAACTGTTTAATTTTCTTAGATGTATGGTAAGACATTTGTACATATAGTCAACAATCAGAATCAGAATTGAAAAAATAATGGCATTTAAAATATGAAATATTTCAACATAAATCTGACAAATGATTTGTGAGAGAAATATATTGAAAATTAGATAAAGCTGAAACAACATAAAGAATAGCTAAATTCATAGAGATGTGTACTGTGTTTATGGATCAAAAGACTTATTAATGTTGCAAAGTTAATTGCCAAATTGATCTATGGATTCAATTCCCTTTAAATACAAGCAGAAGAAATTTAAACTTTGTAGAAATTTAGGTTATTTCTAAAGTTTACACTGAAATGTAAAGGGGTAGAACAACCAACAAAATTTTGACAAAAATTACAAAGTTGAAGTTCTCAAATTTTGTGACTGCAGTGATTATTATAAAACTGTAGGGAAGCATCTGGGACTAGGCAACTGGTTCAGCCAGAGGAAACCAGTGCCTGGCCCATCTTCTGCACCCCAGAAAAGACAGTCAGCACATGAAGCGCCTGGGATTCTGCAACCAGCTTGGCCAGAGGTAGCTGGTGCCTGGCTAATCCCCCTACAAGGTTGGAAGGGCAGCCAGTACACGGAAAATCTGGGCCTCTGCAACTAGGTCAGTTGGAGAAACCCAGGGTAAATCTACTCCACCAAAGGAAAACACTTCGCATATAAACTCCTACTTTAGGACTGGTTCTGTTACATAACTATAAACTTGGCTCCTTTGTCTAAAGTACAAAATGAATAGTTTACACAGTTCACCAGTTTCTAGATTTTGCTAGATGTTATCATTTTTTATAATTGCACTATTTTAGTTAGGATGTCATATCCGTTATAATCACTTCTTTTTGCTTGGGTAACAATATGGGAAGATCTGGGGTAATAACTTCTCCACAGCCTGACACCTAAAGACCGAGGACAAAGGCAAACAGAAACCAACATCCCGCTCTCAATTAATTGGATAAGTACAATCTGGGGACAGACACAAATCAAGAATCTGTAACACACAAAGAAGATATCCGTGAGAAACAGACTTTCCCTAGAGGGGCATTAATGCTAGCTATATAGCTAAAAAATCACAAGAATCATCACAGATAACAAAATAAAAATTTCTTTTAGAAATAGAAAATGTTGAGACAAAGGAGCAACATGAAATCTCAGACCTCCAGCCCACCCAGAACAAGTCCTCCAGAAGACTTCAACATAGAGAAAATTGGAAGTGACATACAGAAATTTCTGAAATGAAAGCAACTAAAGTAAAGAAACCAATCAAGGAGGGTAAAGGGGAAATCAGATTAGAAATAATTTCTGAGGTTAAAAAAAAAGAAATGACAACCATAATGAAATAATTGCTGAGCATATCTAGAACAGAAAGAGCACAAATAACCTAATGTTGCACCTCAAGCTTTAGAAAAAGAGAACGTATCAAGTCCAAAGTCCAAAGAAGGGAGGAAATTATAAAGATCAGAGCAGAAATTAATGCAATTGAGATGAATAAAACAATACAAAGAATTAGTGAACTAAACAATTTATTCATTGAAAGAATAAATAAAATTGTTAAACCTCTAGTCAAATTTATCAAGAAAAGGAAAAGAAAATCTTCAAATTTATGCAAAAGGTATTGAACAAGGTATAATCATGACAGCTTCTGTAGAAACTCAGAAAATCATCAGTACCTGCTTCCAAAATTTTTACTCTCATAGGATGGAAAACTTAGAAGAAATGGAATGATTCCTAGATATGTATGAATTATCAAAACAGAATAATGAAGATATAAAATATCTGAATAACCCAATATCACTCAGTGAAATTCAAACCATAACTTAAAACTTACCACCACCACCAGCAACAACAAAAAAGCCAAGCTCCTGATGAATTCAGCACAGAATTCTATAAGAAATTTGGAGAAGATTTAATGTGAGAACTCCCCAAACTCTTCAGTAAAATTGAAAGGGAACCAATTCTTGAGAGCTCATTTCTGGAGGCAAATATTACCTGATAACAAAACCAAAGAAAGATCCAATCAAAAAATGGCTCTACAGGCCATCTCCATAAAGAACATATATGCAGAAATCCCTAGTAAAATGCTATCAAACAGAATTAATCAAATCATCAGTACAATGAATAACTACTATGAACACAACACTATGAAGTGTATTAATTATTGTAACTGTCCTAATAACCTGTTTTGAAATGGTTTCATTGGTATTTCTTTCTCAATAAAATTTATTTTTAAAAATGATTATGCAGCATGATCAAGTGTGAGTCACCCTAGGGATTCAGGGATGGTTGAACATACACAAAATAATAAACTTCATATTTTGCATTAATAGAGCCAAAGATAAAACCCACATGATCATCTCAACAGATGCTGAAAAAGCTTTGACAAACTCCAACACTCATACAAATCCTACAGAAAATCAGAATACATGATCTTTATCTCAATCTAAAAAAAGCCATCTTTAACAAAACAACATCCAACATCATACTAAGTGGACAAATTCTGAAAGCTTTCATTCTAAAAGCAGGAACAAGACAAGGATGTCCATTATCACTACTCCTTTTAGAGTAGTAGTAGTCCATTAGCACTACTCTGCTAATTCTAGAATCCTTACCTAGAGAGAGCAATTACACAAGAGACAGAAATAAAAGCAATGATAAGAAAGGAAGAAGTTAAATTATCATTGTTTGAAGATGACATGATACTCTACATAGAAGACTCCAAAAACTCCACAAGACATCTATAATTAACAAAGAAATTGAGTAGCATAGCTAGATACAAATTCAACAGTTAAAATTCAACAACATTCTGTATACAAGCAACAAACTCACTGAAAGAGAAATTAAGGAAACCACCCCTTCACAATAACATCCAAATAATCAAAATATTTAGAAATCAATGTAACAAAGGAAGTAAAAGATATATACATTGAAATGTATAATAATTGGCAAAAAGAAATTAAAGAGGATTTCAGACAATGAAAAGATATTCCATGCTCATGAATTGAAAGAACCAACACTGTAAAAACTGCCATACTTCCAAAACTGTTATACAGATTTAATGCAATATCAATCAAATTCCATTAGCGTACCTCACAGATCTAGAGAAAACATTCCTGAAAATTCATTTGGAACTAGAAAAGACCTAAAATATCAATGGAAAACCTGGGTAACAGAGACAAGGCAAGAGGCATTAAAATCCCTGAAATCAAATTATACCACAAAGGTACTATGATTAAATCAGCATGGTGCTGGAAAAAAAAAGACCTGAGGATCAATGGAACAGCTGAGAAGATGTAGACATAACTTCAAACACACTCAACCAACTTATCTTGGATAAAGGGGCCAAACATGCTCATTGGAAGAAAGATAGTCAGTCTCTTTAATAAATGTTGCTGGAAGAACTGGCTTTCCTTATGTCACAATCTACGACAAGACCCATTTCTATCACTACATACTACACTCAAAATTGATTAAAGACATATATTAAAATAGAAACATTAAACCTACCAGATGAGAAAATAGGTAGAAATCACTTTTTAATTTTTAGTTTTATCTATTTGGTACAGGGTCTCACTATGAAGGTCAGACTCATAGTGGTCCTCTTGTTTCAGCCTACTCAGCACTGGGATTACAGGCACACACCACCATGCCTGGTTTCAATGGCCAGCTCAGCACCTTGGGTGGGGCTGGTGCAGCAAGTGGTGCTCAGGATCGAAGCCAGGCCCCTGTACTTGCCAGGTAGGCTCTTAGACTGCTGAGCTATCTTCCCGGTCCAGAAATGCAGAAGACATAGAAGTAGGCAGAGACTTCATGAGTAAAATCCAAGAAGTATTGGAAATACTTTAAAGATTCAACAATCAGGATCTCCTATCTAGAACATACAAAGAATGTTTTAAAAATCAGGTCCCCCAAATTCAAAGACCCATCCAAAAAGGGGCATCTGAGATGAATACATACTACTCAAATGAAGAAATACAAATGGTAAATAAATATATGAAAAATGTTCAATATTATTGGCCATTTGAGAAATGGATATTAAAACAAAACTAAGATTCCATCTCATCACAGAAAGAATGGCTAGCATCAAGAAATCAACCAATGACAAATGCTGGTGCAGCTGTGGGGAGAAAGGAACACTTTTCTTTTGTTGGTAGAAGTGTACACTGGTACAACCACTGTGAAAATCAGTGTAGAGATTCCTCATAAAAGTAGGATTAGAGCTCCCATTTGACCCAGCTATTCCCCTTCTAGGTATTTTCTCAGAAGACATGAAAACATCAAACCACAGCAATGTATGTGCATCCATGTTTATAGCACCACAATTTGTAGTAACTAAATAGTGCAAAAACTCAAATGCTCATCAATTGAGGACTGGATAAAAAAGATGTGGTATTTTTATGCAACATACTACGCAGCTATAAAGAAAGATAGGCTTTCATAGGTAAATGGTTGCAACTAGAGAGCATACTCATAGGTGAAATAAATCGGATCTGCATGCGTAAATATCTTATTGTCTCCCTCGTATAAGAAAGTAAAAGAGTAAATAAGATCCAAAGTACAACAGATATAGTGAAAGGTAAATAAATTGCTCAAAAGGAAAGAACAACTGAGATGGAGGAAAGGAGAATAGAAGGAAGGGGGAAAACACACACACACACACACACACACACACACACACACAAACACACAGGATAGCTAAGATTATTGTAGTACTAATTTCTATTAACTCGTAGAAAGGAACACTTAGTGCTTATATTGTTTGACCAATTTTGCATGCATGTGTCTGGTATTTCGAGCAACTACTTTGAAGATAGCAATATACAATGCAATAACTATTGTTAATTTCCTATCAGCTTGTTTTGAATTTTATTTCTTTCCTCTCCAAAATAAAAGCTTATTTTAAAATTTAAAGTAAAATGATAAATAGAAATAAAACTATATAACTGAGATGGTGTATTATATTGTCACTGCAATTGTTAATTTACTCAATGGAACAAAACAGAGTAAGAAAATAGTTAAATATATCTGATCAACTAATTATAATAAATAATAAGCACTTCCTTGGCAAGCACAAGGGCTTGAGTTTAATCCCCTTTCCGCCAATACATATATATATATATATCTATATATATATCTATATATATATCTATATATATATCCAATAAATGTAAAAGACAATACAATGAGATAAGATATTTGTATAAATTTTCATGCATGACTCATAGTATATAAAAATTAAAATTGGTCACAGAAAAAAATGGAGAACTTGCTGTTATACTGTTTCTGGAATAAAAATTGGAGTTGATAATGTTTGTGAATCTGAGCTGAATATATTTGTGATATGTCTTTAAGAGAATAGTACTTAAAGTAAAAATACAAGCTAGACTTCATGAACAGAGAAAAGACCGTAAAGATCCACAAACTTATAGTCAACAGCACTTTGACAGGTACTAATAATATGTACCAGGGAAGAGACAATCCCTTTAATAAACAGTGCTAGGAAGTTGGATATCCATTTGTAGAAGAATGAAATTAGACTCCTAGTTCTTACTACAGTTATCCACTCTAATTTGATTAAGGAATTAAATATAAGATCTGTAACTATGAAACTGATAAAAAGAGAATAGCAAATGCTTCAGGAAATTGGAATACACAATGATATTTTACCAATCCCAAAAGACAGAAAATAAAAGGAAAAATATCCAGAAGGATTACAACATACCAAAAAGCTTAAGAAAAATCAAAATGATGAAAACAAAGTTATGTAAAGAAAATATTTGCAAGCTATTCATCTGAGAATATATGAAGAAGCCAAGTTATGTAAAGAAAATATTTGCAAGCTATTCATTTGAGAATATATGAAGAAGTCAAATGCTTCAACAACAAAAATAATCTGATTTTTAAAATGGAGACTAGAATGAAAAGGACAGTTTTAAAAAGAAAGCATACAAATAGCCAATAAGTATTGTGAAAAAAACCTCAGCATCTCTATCTACTAGGAGATGTAAATTAAAACCACAATAATGAATCATCACACTCCAGTTGTGATGGTTGTTATCTGAGAAGAGACAACAAGGGCAGATGATGGCATGGAGAAGGGAACCCTTGCAATTGTTGGTAGGATGTAAATTAGTACATGTACTATGACACATAGTAGGGACATTCCTCAAAAAAAAAATTTTTTTTAAATGTATTTAGTGCAGGGTCTACAGGGTCTACAGGGTCTCAAAACTGTTTCGGACTCGTAGTGATCCTTCTGCTTTCAGCCTCCCATGCACTGGGATTACAGCGTGCACCACCACGCCCAGTCTCATTTCTGTCTCAGCTTGCCCGGGAGGCGGGGCCAGCACCAGACCAATCCCCTGGCGCTGAGCTCTGCCTAAGCAGGTGCTTTAGTTCGCTGAGCTATCTGGTCACCCCTATTCCTCAAAAAATTAAACAGAGAACTAGCATATGATGCCTAGATACCATTACTGGGTTCATAGCTAAAGGAAATGAAACCAGTATGCTCAACAGATATGTATATTTCGGGTTTTTTCCACAAGACTCACAAGTTGCCAAGAAATGGAGATAATCTGAGTGTTCATCTAGTGATGAGCAGATAAAACACAGTGGAATACTGAGCTATAAAATATAAAATACCATAATTATATTCATGAGGTAAACCAGGTACAGAAAGGCAGTACTTTATGATCTCACCCATATCTGGAATTTCAAAATGTTCATATCAGAAATTGACAGTGTAAAGGGCTGGCCAGATAGCTCAGCAGGCCGAAGCACCTGATTAAGTAGACACCGCGGCCAAGATTCAATCCCAGGCATACCATGCCAGCCCTGCCCCCGGGGCGCGCTGAGACTGATTGAGATTGGGCGTGGTGGCTCACTCTTGTAATCCCAGAGCTTGTGAAGTTGAAAACAGGAAAATCACTATGAGTCCGATCTACGTATGTAGTGAACCCTGTAGACTCTGTACTAAATACACACACACACACACACACACACACACACACACACACAGAGGAAACTGACAGTGGAGTGCTGGTCTCTCCAGACGCTGGAGAGAGTTGCAGGGAGGATAGACGGGAAAAAAGTGGTCTACAGTACTTATAGTTGGATGAGAGAAATAAACTCTGAAATTATGCTGCACAGTAAGATGATAATAGTACTGACATTGTACTGTATATTTCAAAAAATCCAGAAAACATTTTGAATATTTTCACTACAAAATAATAAATGTTTGAAGAGATGTTCCATCTGATTATAATATAATACAACGTATATACACTGATGTATCATGCAAATACGCACAATTTTATGTGTCAATTGGAAAAACACACAGCAACAGCTCAGAGCATTACAAGCATGCCTCTCTGATCTTTCTAGGACTTTGCTATATCATACTTCCTACTACCATATCAGTTACTCCATGAATTTCTTTCTCCTTCCATCCACAGTAGGGCTAAACACTGCTGATATCATTCTTAAATGTGTGTGCCAGGCTATCTTAGAGAGGTGCCTTACTTGAGATTAGGGATCACTGTTGTTTCTCACCCATATCATAAAAGAAGGCAGTGTCCGCCCTATTTCCAAACGTGACTGGCTGCCTCTTTCCTTAGAAGTAGCGTCCTATATCTATGCAGCGCTTTTTACTGTTTTTTTCTGAATTCTTTTAAAATCTATTATATGTGCTTGTTCTGGCAGAACAGAGGGAAGCTGAAAGCAGTATTGTTCCTCCCCCAGTATGGTTCACAAATGCTTACCAGTAAGCTAAGCACAAAAGTTGAGACTAAGAGTATAGAAACTGTTACAGGAAATTGAAGGAGTGATTCTATATCTACTGAATCTAATAAAAAAAATCAAGGCTTCTATTAGTTTTTAAATTTTCAACTCTTTTACAAGTACAGAATTAATGAGAAATATATTATTTTCCATTTTGTGTAATAGTTGAATGGCATAGGAAAATATTTATTGCTCCAAAGTGAAGAGGTTATCTCCACTTAAACATTTTTTAAAGTTTTTTTGTTCCTTTTTAAAATTAATTTTGAGAAACAAATAACCATGAGACAGTTTCAAAGCAGGTTAGTAGGACAGTTTCAATAATTAATACATTGCATATTATTATTTTTGTAGTGGTTATTCATAGTACAAGATATAAACATGATATTTTGTCCACAAACACTGTTAGTACAAATCACTTTTCTCATTGAAATAAGAGAAAGTAGCTGTATATCAATTGTAACTCTTTTGTATATACAGATAAAAAAACGCTCTTACATTTACATCCCCTTTTTGTTTAGTTTTGTCAGAGATGGATATTACATTGCCATTTAAATATTGCAGATGTATGAATTCAGCAAAATAATCCAATATAGTCCAGTAGTCCATAATAGTAGTGAGTTATCTGCAG
>NDGN011478306.1:0-10620 GCA_002564285.1 Tympanoctomys barrerae
TGTTACACAAAGGAGAACAACTGATTATGACGATGTGACTCCTAGTGACAGTAGTACAAGTAGCAATGATAGCATCAAGCACAATTTAGAAATTGACAAACTGGGGTGAGCATTAATTTGTACTTAGAGCATAGGAACAAAGTCCACAGTTATATAACAGAACAAACCATAAATTAGAAGTTTGTATGCAAAGTGTTTCCCCTTGTTTGAGTGCATTTACCCTGGGTTCCTCTGGATAAGCTGATTTTCATGTTCTAGGCACTTCCTTCACTGGATGCTTAGTCTGTTGTGTAGAGAGATAGGCCAGGAACCTGAGGTCCCAGGATTGTGGAGGGGCAGTGAGCAAGGTCCTCCCCTTCCCTTGTGGATCATCAGTGCTCTCATGGTGGAAGGATGGTGAGCAGGTGTGGCTCACGAAGTCTTCCTTGATGATAGTGCGAGGTTGGGACATGGGTCTCTCCTCCCTCATATGGCTCAGCAAAGCACACCAAATTTCCCTTGATGGTGTGGGTGGGATGGACAGGGTTTCTCCTGGAATCTTTTAAATATGGTTAGTCTTCCTGGAATGGAACCCTTGTGAGCACAAGGGCTTCCTTGTGTTTAGTTTATACATATGTTGTGAGGACCTAGAGCCATATCCAGCATCTGTTAGTTACTATGTTTATTGAATAAAGCAATATATCAATGAATGCACGTATATGTGTAATTCTAAAAGCAACAATAATATGAGTGCACATTAATACCTGGAGAGTGCAGAGCACTCATTCTGTGTTTGATTCTCATGAAAGGAGTGTTGGCAAAAATTTTCTCAGAAGAAGAGTTGACTTGAGAATTTCTCAGGAATTGAGGCTGATTCAGCATGCAGCACCAACCTTGTAGAGATTGAGTACTGCCTGTAACACGGAGTGCACTTTGCTCTCCATTGTCTTCCCTTTGTTGTGTTATTAGTTACTAAGTCATCTGCTTTATTCTGAGGGGTGATATTAGGAAATCACTTTCATGCACTTGTGCTTAGTGTTCAAAATAAACTTTGTCAGGAATAAAGCTATCATTTCTCCGACACATGCTTTTTTCTCTCAGTTCTGAAGTTTACAAGGAAAAAGACTCTTTCAAGTAAATCTGTTCATAAATTATCTCCTCTAATATTTTCAACACTTCTATATTTCTGACAGAAATACAGAAGTTTCAGAGGGTCCTAGAGTCATAAAATAGATTCTAATTTTGTTTAGAAAATCAATGGAGAGATTTTTTTTGAAGGCCTTGTTGTAGAAGTTCCCATCTTCTATAATTTGATGCATATATTTGTCCATAAACATGCATTTATTTAAATGTAGAAACCTAAGACTGGGCATGGTGGCATGTGCAGGTAATCCTAGTGCTTGGGAGGCTGGAAACAGGAGGCTCACTACTAGTTCAATCTGTATAGTTAGACCCTATACACCCTGTACTAAATGTATAAAATAAATAAATAAATTTAGAAACCTGTATTCCTAATTTAAAAATACAAACTTACATACTGAAATTATGTATGCATATACACACTATTATACTTTCAAAAATTCCGAAATGCCTATTCAAAATACACACACATGTACATGCATGTGTAAATGCATATACCATGTATCATTTGTCAAGAGAATACTATCTTAATTGTATACCTGAGATTTAAAATACATGAGAATAAATCAAAACCAAAAGCAAGGTAGGCAATCACATAATTATAACCCAGAATGTAATCTTTTTGTCTCAGTAAATGACATAATGGTTATAATTTATAAAACAAGAAGACTGAATGATGCTGTTAAGCAACTTTAATACTTATGGACCACTCATACCTCAATAGTAGAGCTCAGTTTTCTTAGTTCTTAAAAAATATTGACAATCCAGACCTGGGTATCAAGAAAAAAACAAATTTCAAACAATTCAAAATAAGTTTTAATTTAATATAATTTTTGTATGTATTTAGTACAAGGTCCACAGGGTCTCATGACACAGATCAGACTTGTAATAATCCTGTTTTCAGCCTCCCAAGTACTGGGATTACAGGTGTGCACCACCATGCCTAGTCTCAGTCACTGTTTCAGGGTGCACCTGGGGCAGGGTCGATATGGCACACCGGGGATCGAACCCCAATCCCTGTGTCTGCCTAATCAGGTGCTTTAATCCACAGAGCTATCTGGCCAGCCCTAATATAATTTGATTTTAAATAGTAAAAACAAAAAAAATGTAAAAAGCAAATAGCAGAAACAAAGTAACATAGAACAATACGTACAGTACAAATTTTTAAAACAAGAATGGCAAATTAACAATGGTTATGGATAGGTTTTGATGGTGTTGCTGCAGAGAAACAGCCAGAAGGAAAAAGGGAAAGGGGTTTTATTATAAAGGGAAAGGGACTTCATTATCTTGGAAGACACAGAGAGAATTTGGGATGATAAGGAATTCTCTGGATTGGAACAAAGGGAGGCTGAGGCTTTCATGGTCTTTTGCCGGGGTGGAGTTTTGAGGGGGATGCTTAGATACACCTGAGGAGCTAATTGGGGACTTCCCTGAGGTGGCTGGAAAGATGAAAGGAAATGAGTTGGAGAAAAAGGGGGAGGGTGGTCTCTGGGAAGATGAGCTGTTGTTTTAAGGGCTTCAGCCATATTGGATGACCACCATAATAATTCAGAAATTCATACTAGGGCCAGAACCTATCAGTTATTAAATTACATATTTTTATCATCAAATCTGTTGCTCAGATGAACAGATATGGGCATGCAATACTGGACAAATAATTGAACATTAATGCTTGTTTTCAATAAATCTGAGATGAATACACACTTCTCAGAGGACAAAATAAAATTGGTAAATAAATACATGAAAAATATTCCACAGCACTGAACATTTGAGAAAAGTAAATTAAGATAACATTGAAATACCATCTCACCCCAGAAAGAATGGCTGTCTTAAAGAAATCAACTAATAACAAATGCTGGAGAGGCTGTGGGGGAAAAAGGAACTCTTATCCACTGCTGGTGGGAATGTGGACTGATGCAAGCACTACGGAAATCAGTGTGAAGACTCTTCAAAATCTAGGACTGGAAATCCCACTCAACCTACCTATCCTCCTTCTTGGTATTTTTCTGAAAGAACTGAAAGCATCATACCACTATAATACATGCACACTTAGGTTTATAGCAGTGCAATTTATCACAGCCAAATCTTGGAAAAAGTCAAATTGTGCATCACCTGAAGAAAGGATCAAAAATTTTAAAGTACTGATAGAATCATGGCAGAGTAAAACTAAGAACGAATCAATAACACACACACATTATCCAGAAAATCACTACAAACTTAGAGTGAAAATACATATATCTTTTTCTTCTAATGCCTGTTATATATTTTGAAGACTAAATATCAACAGGATGTCCATTTTCTCCAAATTGATATCTAAAATAATCTATAAGCAGCCTTTGAGGAAGAGAAGAGACATGAAGGAAACAGAAAGGATGAAGTAGATGTGTTAATTTAGCATGCGTTTTGTCAGCAAAACAACTTTCATGTTGGCACTATTACTCAAGTAATCAACACTCATTGAAGGGACATTTATTAGAAATAACTCATTAGGTGCAAGTGATTTAAATGTTTAACATTCAAAATGTGAAGTGCTCGTGCAATGTGGGCCCTTTACTTTCTCTCTTTTCACTTATTTTTGGAGGTTTTGTATTGAAGGAGGAATGGAGGACAGGAGGTGCACTCAGGCTACTGTGATAACCATTCAGACATTGAATTCAGGTGGCCACATGCCTCAGAGTCCCTCATGTTGATCCGTATAGTTACTCCAGCAAAATGACCCTTGTCAGAAAGCAGACCTGATTTAGCTCCTGAAGACTTAAGACTATGTAATCAAAGCCAAAACCTTCCCAGTGCACCCTTAGAGAACATGAACCTTGAAACTTTCCAACTACCTTTAATAAAGGTCATGTGAAATCAGGGACTTCAAACAAGAAAATGAATACTCTTCCATATATTGGAAGATTGTGTACAGTGAAATAAAAAATACAGAACAGAATTGTCCTATAAGGTCATTTTTGTGCTAAAGAAAATCACTTACGCTGCAGAGTTGCCTGAATTTATACCAATTTACTTACCCAAATTCTAGAATTTAATGTCTTGATATAAGCTACAAATTTTACTCATCTGCACTACTGCTCAGAACAAACCCCATAAAGATATGAGCACAACAATGAAATAGAGGTATAAAACCAAGAATGAACGGCAGGTCTTAGTCTTAAACCAAAAAAAAGAGCAAGGCATTATGTCTCTATGAGGACCTAGCATTTCAAGAAAAGATACACAGGATTTGAGGCAGGCTCTTCCAGTGGAAGGTGTCATTAAATGTCACAGGTAGCCGGACACATGGGTTCATTCCTAGAGTCGAAGCTACTCTAGAGGCTGAGGCAGGAAGACTGAAAGTTTGTACCAGTCCAGGCAATGGAGCAAGATCTGGTCTTAAAGCTAAAAATCTGTAAGGATTTAAGGTTAATGTCCAGTGACAAGTAAAAGTAAGTGAATAATTACATCTCATTGAAATTCTATGATCTTTCATCTAAAAAGCTTGGAGCCCTTCATACTGCAGGAGATAGCTTACAACACCACCAAGATACCATTTTCTTTCTACACCAAAAATTCTATTGATTATACTTCTCATCCTTGCCCAAAAGAAAAATGAGATAGAAGAAATTAGGACACACTTAGAGTTCTGTGTTTTTTTGTATTTTGAATTGAAAATTCTGAAGAAGTGAGATTTATATACACATAAATACATATACAAGCACACTTTTAACACTGGTTTTTTGACCTGGTTATGTCTAACCACCTTTCAACTTCATAACTCGATCTGTTTTATCCTTAAGTGCTCTTATTTCCTTCAGTGAATCTTCAGGAAAGAAAGCTAATGTATCTGTATTTCCCACGTTTCTGACATTTAAAAATCTCTAATGGCATGCACATGTGTGAGCAACTTAAACTTCCTTCAATTTCAGTGAATGCAAATATTAAAGTTTGAATTAGGTTGCAAAATCACTATCTAAAGAAAAACTCTTCTCACACAAAGTGCTACTAGAACCCAGCAAGCTGGGGATTCTGCTAAATGTCATGAAAGACATAAGGTGGCTGATAACAACAGTTTGATCTGGCCCAAAACTACCAATAGTGTTGAGATGGAGAAATCATATGTGGAGGAAACCACAGAATCTGGACCTCTGTGTTATTCTGCAGCAATTGTTTCTAGATGTTGCAACAGGAATAGATTAATATTAGTAGCAACAATATAATAAAAGCATCAAAGGAATAGCATCCAATAAAATATGGAAATAAGAGGCAGGTCACAGAGCTATTTGAAGAGCTGGGAGGATCAAAAAGATGGTTGAAGTATCAAATGAAATCCAGGGACCATTCAGAAGCTAGAATGGGTTATTTCTTTTGCTTTGAGACAGTGTCTCACAGTCACTAAATTGACTAAATTGGCTTTGAACTAAAAATCCTCCTGGTTCCACTGCCCAGAGTGCTGGGATTGAAGGAGTGATTCACCCACAGGATTCACAATAAATTGTGTTCAAAGTTCAATGAATACTCTTCTTTTTTTATTAATTTTATTGAGAAACAAATAACAATGAGACAGTTTCAAAAAGGATCAGTGGGACAGTTACAATAATTAATATATTACATATTGTTGTCTTTGTAGTGGTTACTCATAGTGCAAGATGCAGACATGATATCCTGTCTAAACACTATTACTACAAATCTTTCTTCTCATTGAATTAAGAGAAAGTAGCTGTATATCTATCCTTACTAATTTTGTGTATACAGATACAAAATGGTCCTTCATTTATATCCCCTTGTTTTGTTTAGTTTGGTCAAAGATGGATATTCCATTGCCATTTCAATATTGTAGGTGCATGAATTCAGCAACTAATACAGATGCTATGAACTATAAAAACAAAATGTGAATTTTCAGTTAGCATTATAACTCTTCCTACAAAACAAGGTTAAGTACAACAGAAAATACTGAAATCATGTATTTGGCATATATAATGTGTGCATTCACTAAAAAAAACATTAGTATAAAGTGAAAAATGTGTTTAACCTTCAAATATAATGTTCTAAATTTAAAGAATAAAAAAATATAAACTAAATATCTGTCCTTAGGCCCAAATCAATGTAATTTTTAAAAAATACTCAACAATATCATCATTAATATCATGCTATACTGTATACTTTACATCAAACATAATTTTTGTCATAAAGTAAGTTTAATTAAAAAATTCTATGAATAAATGATATAAAATGAAACTGAAGAGAGAAGTGAAAGAGTAAGGAGAATGATGTAATTGAAGATACTCAAACTTTAAAATTCCTTAACATTTCAAATATAAAATTTTAGTGCAATTTGAGAACACCATAGATAGTGCAAATGTTGCTCTTCAAGCCTCAAAAGCTGCTTTCAAAATAGCTTTTACTTTACAGGATTTTACTGTAGCAGGCTCATACATAGTCCCCAGATATGCCAAGTGTAGATGTTGAGCTTTTCTTTGAAACAAAATTCATTTGTAAAACATTGATTCTAGCCTTTACACTATCCAGTGAGGCCTGTGATTTTCTAAACATGTTAATGCTATGCATGCTTTGAAACATTTATAGAATCACAGACCTTTAAATCCAAGATACACCTAAGAATCACCTCCGTGGAAATTCTTATTTTACGGCAGGGTCATCTAAACCCCAAAGTGATTTGTCTGAGATCTCCACTGAAGTTAATGACAGAGGAGGGCCCGACATCCGGGTGTCTGTTACCTTTTGAAAAATATGTTCAGAGAGCATCAGTTGAAAATGGTGGGCTGGTAAGTAGCAGAGAAAGAGCCTCTCTGAGAACTGGTGGTTATGAAGTGTCATCACATATTATTTCTTCAATTTTTCTGTGAATATGAAACCACCCTTAAACAACATGTATTCAAAATTTTAATTAATTCATGTTCATAATAACATTCATAGTCATCATCATATTGATTTAATGTGACAAAAATAGCAAAATGCAGAGAAAATTTAGAAGAAAGCAAAGATATCAAAAAATCATAATAATATTTTTTCACTATCACGTTTGCATAGACAAACATACAGATAAAACTTTTCTTCCCATATAAATGTACGCTGCTACCTATATATGATCATTAAATTCCACTTCTCAGTGTGCTCCTGAGGATCATACTGGAAACTGGATTTGGGACCTTTACACACTGTAGGCAGTAATTAAATTTTAAGAACATTGTTTTCTCTTCCTTGGGAAAACCTTTTACACACTCCAAGTTCACATGAATTACATTATTTTTAGTGTTTTTTTCTTCAACATGCTGAGACTATTTTTGAAACACAACTGGACAAAAGATCCATTCATTTTCCCAGTAACATTATGATTTTGTTGTTGGCTATTACTTATTTGCATTCTTCAAAAAACTAAAACACTTAAATACCCAATTACCTATGTGAATGGCAACTAGCTGGAAATGATTGTCACCCCACAGTGAAAAGAATAAACCATGCTGATTTTGAAATCTTAGAAATCGCCAATACCATCTTAAAGATTAAGTAAAAAAAGACAAAACATTTTCCAGCATACTTAAGGTCATGTTCTCTTTCAATATTTAATATAAGGTACACACAAAGGAAAATCTTAGAGAAGGGGGAGTGAAGAGCAAGATAAATACTTGCAATTAAGGTTGTGCACAGCCTGAAACTTTGGAGTAAGGATAGATTAGCTGATTACTAATGGCTCTGGGTTCCCTTTGAGAATGGAAAAATTTTAAAAAGAACCCAACTTTGATCAAGAGGACATTTTTCTCTTCTGTTTCTCCCTTAACTCTCTCTGTCCCAATGCCTCTTATTGAACAGTCCACCAACACTTTCCTGACTTTCCTGTTTTGCATGTAGTTTACTTCTCTTTCTAGAAATTCAATTTGTTTCTGTTGTCTCTATCTGTGGTTTTAACCCAGCTCCATCACATTCTACTGTCTCTGATACATCCTTGAAATGAATCTTGAGTAATATCCCAGGGCCACTTCTTAGTCACCTTCTGCTGGATTTTCTTGTAATACTTGACCTGTTTTTTCCCCCTATTTAACACTTTGGATACCATTCCTTTCTGTTCTGCCTTTTCTTTTGTACTACAGCCTCTTTTACTCATCATAAGCTCCTCTTGTTCCACCCAGCTCTTTTAAAATGGGACAGGTCCTCATGCCATTCTTATTTCTGCTTCTCATACTATCATGCTGTTTCCATGTGACACCATGTGTTCCCATAGTGCTACCTGCTGTCTATGTGTGAATAACTTTCAAAACTCAGACCTCTCTCCTAAAACTATACAATATGTCTGCCACTAGCTGTGTGCATTTGAGATTCAACTCAACATGACCATGACCCAATCTTGGATCATCATGTTCCAACAGAAATTTACTGCTCACTTGTATTGTCTACTTGTTTGCATAACTGCTTCACTGTGAGATTAGCAAAATGGAGAATCAGCTTCACAGTTAACTTCTCTGTAGACAATTTTTTAATTTGATTCAATTAGCTGATTCTCAGTATTATTTCCTGTGCAACTGGGGCTCTGTTTAGATTGTCCTTGTGTTCACCTATGATTACAAGATGTTTACCCATTTTATCTTCTAGCTGGTTAAGTACTTCTGTTTTCAATTTACTTCTTTGAACTCTCTTGATTTCTTTTTATACTTAATGACAAATAAGGGTCTAGATTCAATTTCCTGATTATGGATAACCTGTTTTCACAACACCATTTATTACAGATGCTCTTTGCTCAGGTGTATGCTTTTAGCCCTGTTGTCAAAGATCCAATAGTAGCAAGTGCTTGGGACAGTTCTGCATCCTTTATTCTGTTCCTTGACCCTCATGTCTGTTTTTGTGCTAGTGCTGTTTCTATCAGCATTGCTGATACCAGCTGTTCCTCTTCTTTCTATCTTCTCAAACACTTAGAGACATAATATTACAGGGGCACACCTATAACTATATTTATAGCGATGGCATTCACAAAAGCTCAGTCTTGGAAACAGTCTCTATGCCCATCAACAGATGAATTGATAAAGTGTGTAACTTGTGGAGTACTAATTTGCCATAAAGAAGGAAAAAGTTTAAACATTTTTAGAAAAACAGATACAACTTGAAATCATGTACCACAATTTTAAGTAAAATAAATCAAACACAGAGGTTTAAATATTGCATACTCTCTCTTACATAAGAAAGCAAAGTGCAAATGAAAAACAAAATACGACAGAAAAGTAGTAGAGTGGTAGGTATTTTTCAATTGCAAAGAGGATCAAGAGGGTCAAGGAGGGGGAAAGAAAGGCGGCAAAGGAGGTGAAAAAAGAATTGAAATGTGTTACATTCATGTTCCAAATTCATACAGCATTATGCATTGCAAATGGGCACTAATTGAAGCAAGCAAACAAACAAACAAACAAAAACTCCTGATGTTATTTTAGCTTGTTCTGGAATTGTTACTGTCCTGCATTACTGAGCAAAATGAAGACGCCTATGAAACACATCTGCACTCAATGAGGATGGAACACGCAAACAACAACGGATTCATTTCCCTAAGTAATGCCCAGGTAAACTTAGAGCTCAGGTTATAAGCAGAACAGATAAAAATTATAAACAAAACACAACACAGCCAGAAGATGCACATTCCACGGTATAGGCAATTGATATAAACATGCATAAAAGCTGAGATTTTAGGGAAACTCTAGAATGGAAAAGGCAAACAAAAAGCTACAGGACTGTCCCAGCTGTGCTCTCACTAGTACTGGTTAGCTAAGGACCAATCAGAGTCACGTGTCCTTAGGTTCAGCCAATCACGGAAGGAGAGCTCTACAGTTGAGGCGGGAGCACTCTCCGTGCAGCTGCAGCAGTTAGGAGCGCAGAAGCCTGGCTGGAAGCGGCCAGGTCCTTTGGTCCCCAGCACTGCAGAGCCCAGTGCGGCTCCTGTCTCAAGGCCGTGTGCTCTGCTGGTTTGGTCTTGCTGCAAGACCTCCCTCCAGGAAGACCCACATTTTCTTAGGGATTCCAGACACGCAGTTTACTGGCCGTTCTCTCTCCATGCTCAGGATCATTCCAGCCTCTGTTATCACAGAAGCTCCTTTCTGGTGAAGGTCAGAGATGGAGGGAGAAGAAATGGAGAATAGGAGGAAAAGGAGAGCTGAAGGTTCGCTACAGTTAGGGACCAGTGACCATGGACTGTACTGGTGCAGAGGCTGAGGCAGGAGGGTCCCAAATTTGAGCCCACCTTGGGCAACTTAGCCAGAACTTGTCTCAAATATATTTTTTTAAAAAGGGATGGGGATGTAGCTTAGTGGTGAATGGCCCCTGGGTACCATCCCTTGTAAATACCCCCCCACCACCACCACCACCAAACCTCCGGAACCTCCCTTGTTTGTTTAAAAGTCCAGTTCTGATTTTCGCTTTATTTTCTGGTCCCATCATGATGGTCAGCATTTGGAGGGAAGGAAGGGGCAGAAGACACTGCTCACAATAAGAACCTTAAGGTCTTCAGTAACAGGGAAAAAACTCCCC
>NDGN011478313.1:0-24843 GCA_002564285.1 Tympanoctomys barrerae
AGTAGAATAAGTGCTTCCCTGGCAAGCTCAAGGGCCTGAGTTCAATCCCTGGTTCTGCAAAATAAATAAAATAAAATAAAAAGAAAGACACAAGTGAATTTGTAGTTGGCAATTGATGACTCAAATATTCTTATGAACATTTTAAGTATTTGTTTTACTTATATTTATTTTTATTACAATTACCTTAAATCATTTGCTTGAACCAAAGCACTACATAGTTAACATTATTAAACTATGCTATACATATGTGAGTGTAATATATATATATATTTGTTTAACTATATATATATATATATATTTGTTTAACTGAAGAAAAACTCATACATACACAGCAAACAATACACATTGCATTTCTAAGATCAATTTTTAAAAGAGAAAGATTATCTTGATTGACTAATAACCTGGCAAAAAATGTTGCTGAGTTTATGACGTCTTTATTCTTTTTTCAAAGTTGAAGACAGCCCACTTTTTTTTTTAGCATGAGATTCATTTCTTTATCATATAAATCCTTATAAAGACAGATCAGTAATCTGTCTAAGAGACCAAAATAATCTATAAAACCTATAAGAGAAGTGTAAATCATTGAAGTACCTGCCTGGCAAGCACAAGGATCTGGGTTTGATCCCTGATACCACATGCAGTGCCACAGTGCCAGCCACTGGACCTGGGCATGGTGGTGCATGACTGTAATGCCAGCACTGGGGAGGCTGAGGCTGGAGGATCACTACAAGTCCAAGTGTGTAACAATGCCCTGTAACAAATAAACAAATACATAAAAGATTAAAAACAATTTTTTTAAAACATTGCAAGTCAGGGTAAAATTTTAGCTATATTTTTATACTTGATTAAAATCACATTTCTCTTTTTTTCTATTATCTGTTTTTTATTTTATATTTTACTTGTATATTGAGTTTCTGGAACTCAATATGCTATATTTAATCTTGTTTCTTTGGTTTACTTCCGTGAACATTATAATCTGAAAGTGAATCATTTTTAAGTTCTCCTTCTTGGCAGAGTAGCACTCCACTGTATGTAAGTAGGGTAATTTATTGTTTTCATTTCTTGATGGATATACCAGCTGCTTCCAAGATTATAAATTGTGCTGCTACAAGCATAGGTATACACACATCATTGAAGATTACATGATTAACTCTTGTGGGATGATACCCAAATGAGGAACATCTGAGTCACATAGAATTTCCATTTATAGGTTTTTGAAGAACCTCCATAATGATTTATGTAGTGATTATACTGTTATACACTCCCAAAAATAATGAGGAAGGGCTTGTGTTTCCCCATTGTCTTGCTGGTGTTGGTTATTGATTTTCTAATGGCCATTTTTTCTAGAGTTAGACACCTCCAATGTTCTTTTAATACTTAATGTATAGTATTTAATGTATATAATGTATTTTTGTTCATTTAATATATTTTTATAATATGTAACATGTTTCATAAATGGCCTTTTTCTCAAGTATTTACTGGGCACTTTTACTTCTTCATCAGAGAAGTTTCTATTCCTTTTAGATGCCCATGTTTAAATTAGGTCTCTAAATTTGGAGTACCAAAATTTTTTAAATTCTCTATATATTCAAGATGTAATGATGTCTAGTGAGTACCTGTAAAATTTTTTTTTCCTATTGCATAGATTGTCTCTTCATTCTGTTGGGGGTTTCCTTGCTATGAAAATTTTAATTTGATGTCATCCCATTTGTTGATTCTTGGTATTACTTCTTGCACAACTGTGATTCTGTTCAGAAAGTCTTCATTTCTACCCATGACTTCAAGCATTTTATCTATTTTCTTTTTCCAGTAGATTGAATTTTTCTGTTGTAATGTTTATCTTTGATCCGTTTTTATTTTAGTACAGGTCATGGTCAGAAATATGAATCTAGGTTTAGTCTTTGATATTTGGATAGACAGTTATACCATGTTTATTTTATTTTATTTTATTTTTGTATTTTAGGGAAGGGTCTATAGGATGATCAGGGTCTCACTACTAGATCAGACTCATAGTGATCTGCCTGTTTACAGCCTCCCAAGAGCTGGGATTACAGGCACATGCCACCACACCCAGTCTCATTTCCTGTCTCAGGGCACCCCAGGGGCAGGGTTGGCACAGCACAGCACTCTGGTGCCTAAGCAGGGGCTTTAGTCCACTGAGCTATCTGACCGGCCCTTGTGACAACTATTAATTTGCCACTCTTCACCATATGAACTAGACCTATGCTATATAGCACATCTAAAGTGAAGCAGAAAATTGTATGTAGTAAATAACCCTATTGGCAATTTTACTCTTAAGGGATAAAATTTAAAAGGGACTGGAGGAAAAATAGAGAAATAGGAAAAAAACCAGAGAGTAGAAGAAAGGGTGGATGACAAAAGAGCATCACAGAGTCTAGGGAACTGGTGCAGAAGTTAAGAGGTGAAGAGAAAAGAAAGCAAGAAAAACAAGGACAAAACACAACAACAATAGCAAAACTAGCAACCCTTTTCACCCTCACATAAAACAAGGACAAATCATGAGGAATGTAAAGCAAACAAGAAAAAAAGAGAAAAGATAAAGAAAAAGAGAATAAGAAAAACAAAACAAAACCATCCAGGTGAGTCTCTCCTTCCACTGGAGGACAGAGTGGGCAGACAGGGTCTATGTCCTTGCTGGTGAGCCCCAGCAGGCCACTGGCAGCTCCACAGTGGGGCAGCAGACCCTTCCTGTGAGCCCACACCCATCTCCACTGATGTTCAGCCAGTGGCTAGGCTTGAAGCAGATCCATGCAGCACACAGCAGTCTGCGTTACGCCCTCCGTGAGCTTGAACTTGGCTGGGGCCCACAAGGTGAAGCCACCTGCTGCTCTGAGCCCTGCGCTTAGGTGAGTTCCTTCCAAAATTGCTGCCAGCCAATTAACCTGTCCTGTGTGGTATCCGAATAACTCACTCCTCGGTGTGTCCCACTGTGTCCACCGTTCTTCTCCCGGGTGCCCTTTGCCTTGGAGGTCTCTGGTGCTGCTGGCAGTAACCCTAGGGATGCAGGCTCAAGCCACCCCTCCCATACAGCGAGTTGGGGATCAGGGAAAATATGTCTCCTCCTCCTTCACTGGAGTGTCTCTCTTCACTCTTCATCTGGGCTTCAGTTGTACTTCAGACCTTTCTTGGGTCCTGGGCCTTCACTTCCTCCTTTTCCTCACATTGCCATATTCCCTTGTGTGGACATTAAATCTCAGAGAGGCTCTTTCTCTGCTGCTCACCACTCCAGGCTCTTCCCAGACGTCTCCTGTCGTAAATCTCCTTTGTCATCCATTTATCCACCTTGGGTGTTGGGCCTGAGCGACCCTGACTCTTGGTGCTCTCTTTACTGGTTTTGGGAAAGTTGGGAGTTTGGGGAGGCATTTTTTTTATCTTTTCTTCACAGATTTCTATTGTTTTTGGTTTTTTGTTTTGCTCTGAGATTTGTGGATATAGACTAGACTTTGTTGCTATTATAAAGAACTCTTTAGTTGCTTTTCAGTGATGTGATTTGGGCATGGATAGTTAGAATCCTTTGCCATAACCCAAGATTGGACCACCTTGTTTAATTTGAGAGGCTGGAATGGAGTGTATTTAGCCCAATAACCACCTTCTCTGGGAATGTGCCCTATTATTGTTAAGGCCACAAAAATAATCTGATTGTGAATTTAAAGAAAAATAGCTACTGTTGTATGACTCGGTTGATATCAAGCAAATCGTCTGTATATTGGACCCTCCAATTATAAGCGATCTCCCATCCAAGTGACCTGAGTTGTGATGAGAATCTTACGTTTGACTTAGGGCCATGATCTTGAGCTTACACTGAAATGCTGGCCACTTTGTGCACTAAGACTCATGAAGCCAGCAAAGCATATTAAGCACACGTGAACATCACTCGGAGCCCAGAGGTACCTGCTTAGGGATGTGATTTTGGCCAGTGCTTTATACAATTGCTAAGATTACTGCTGTCACAGTGGCCCCAAAGAAGCTAGAAAAGAAGCTAAGAAGAAAGGGAAGAAGGTAAAGAAAATAATCGCAACCGAAAAGATGAAGGAAACCGTGGGGAAATATGAGGTTGCAATGCACCTGACTGATCTTGCATATACATTCAGATGTCAAAATCTACCATCTTGACAATTTCGTATGAAAAGATTTGTATAAGGAAGCTCGTGTTGCTAAAGGTGACCTTCGTGGGGCTAGACAAAAGGCCAATGACAAGTCACTCAGCAGATCTCTCAGCAGAGACTTGTTCCACTGCAGTGTTTCTTGCTGAAGGCCCCCGGATGCTTTTGCTTTCATTTTGTATGTAGATTTTGGCTTCCTTGCTCCTGTGTGAGGATCCAGTGGCTGGGGAGAGAGAGCAGAGTGCCCCTTCCTTATTCCATGTTGTGTTGTGCCTCCTCAACTTTTCTATAATCTCTCATTTTCCTGTGAGATCCTTTGTGGGTCCCAGGGATCCACCTCCCCCCCCTTCTTTCCTTCTACAAGTTGTTGTTTTTCAGGGTCTAGATTCTGAATCTTGGAGAAAATGAGATGCTGAGGCTTACCATTCATCACTTTCACAGAAGTCCTCCGAGCATCCTTAATCTTCCCAATCAATTGAAATTAGACCCTTGTTAAACCATGCAAAGAAAAGAGTTCGTGCTAATATCATTAGTGTCTACCTATAAGCTCACTCTATGTTGCTAATCTTTAAGATTCTTATTTGCAAGTTTTGCATAAGTGGAGCACAGCAGTTGTTACCTTGTAGTGTTTTGAGTTTGATGACTCTTGAGTATCTGTCTTCTATTGAGTGAAAAGTAGAGAAATGAAAGAAAAAAGAGATTTTTTTTTCTTTAGGGAAGGTTGTAACAGAGCCAGAAGTCTATAAAAACAAATGCAAAAATTAAAAAAAAGAAAATGGTATGAGCTGATCTTTTTTTTTTTTTTTGCTAAATAGAGAAGCTGCAAGTACTTCAACCAATTATGAAAAGGCAGTAAATAAATGGACAAGAAAAAAAATAAAACAATGATATTAAATCCAAGTAGACTTTTAGACACATTGGTCATGCTGAATTCGAACCATCTTTTTCTTAGGTGTAAACTTCTCATTATAAATATAGTCAGTTAGAACTTTCCCTAGAGGTTATCAACTAGTGCTGTTTTTCTATGTCAGTCACAAAAGTATGTTTTAATATTCTTAGCTACTCTGGGTGTCTCCTCTGTGGTAGTTAACAGCACACATTTACAAGCAGTTGCAAACAATAAGTGCCCAAGAAAGAAGCGCCGTACTTTACCAGTGGAATTTTAGGTTTTTTCCCTCCTTATGAAACGAAGCTTGAGATCTTGCCTCTATGCTGTGTAACTTATATTTGGAGTGAAAAAATGGACCTATTAAAATCCTCCATTTTAGGGCCGACCAGATAGCTCAGTGGACTAAAGCACCTGCTTAGGCAGAGCGCAGTGGCCAGGGTTTGATACCCGGTGTGCCGTGCCGGCCTGCCCGTGGGGCACACTGAGATGGCAATTGAGACTGGGTGTGATGGTGTGCGTCTGTAATCCCAGTTCTTGGGAGGCTGAACACAGGAGGATCACCATGAGTTCAATCTGTGTATTGAGAATTTGTAAATCCTGTAGACCCTGTACCAAATACATAAAAATAAATAAATACATAAATAAACAAATAAAATCCTCCATCTTAAATTGATTCCAAGTTCTAAAATATAATCTGAAAATGAAGTTTGGAGGACAGACATTGAATTATCCCTGATCATTTCAGGTGCACAGCATGCCTTTAAGTTCCCCCTTACATACTTTTGAAAAGAGGCGAAGAAAGAAAAAAAGATATCAATAAAGAAGCAAGAAAAAAAGAAAGAATCCTAGGGTTAGATTTCCCTCATGGAAACCACTCTTTTACTGGGGAGTTGGAACTACTAGAAGGTAGCCCTGCTATTGCCTACGGCGCCAAAGAGGGGCTGTTCCCACCTTATCTTAGAGTTGGAACTGCTCCAAGTATATCTGTGTGTGGGGGGGGTGGGTATCTCTGCCCTTTCCTCTGCTGTGGTAAGTCTAGATTTCTCTCCTAGTCATGCAGAAGTCTGTTGTTCATATCGAGGACAAAAATCCTTATTCCTGGCATATAGCTACTCCACCCTTCATCAGGAGAGCAAAAAAGCAAGAAAAAAAAGTTGTACATAAAGGCTGGGCTTTGTTTAAGGTTTTGTTTCAAAGATTTATCTCTCTGGACTTGTAACATATTAAAGGAACTCATCAATGATTTATTTTTTGAGACATAGTCATATTATGTAGCTCAGGATGGCCTCGAACTCACGGCGATCCTCTTGCCTCAGTCTCCCAAGAGTTCTGGGATTGCAAGCCTTGGGCCACCACACCCTGTTCTCCTAGATAATTTGAGAGCTGTGGTGATAGCACTTAGCAACGACAAAACAAAACCCATGCTGCGCAGTAGGCAACTGAAGGAAGCTGACATTATTGTAAGTATACCAAAACCAAATAAGGTGGAGGGACAAAGTAGGCTAGCTTTAGAGGATCAACCCCATGAGGATCTCAAAAAGAACCTATGGGCAGGGCTGGACAGGTGGCCCTAGGACCCAAGTAAGCCACTGCTGACAGCTACAAAGGGCTGCCGTGGAGCTCTTCCCTGGGGCCTGGGGACATCTCTTGTCAGCAGAAAAGCAGAAAGCCTCCTCCCTCCCTCCTCCCTTTCCACAGTCCCACTGGTGGGCAGTGCGAACAGTCCCTGGAGCCACGAAAAACTTTCTGAGTTCCCTTTCTCCCGTGAATGCTGGTGGAGACCTTCAACTCCCTCCCTGCCTCTCCCCATTAACTCAGATCAGAAAAAGCCAAAGAATTTTAGTTCTCTGCCAGATCAAAGCCTTAGAGGGAAAGGAGATGAGACACAAAGAGGACAGAAGATTTTAAGGGAGAGAAGGGGGAAGAGCACCCCCTCCCCCCTCCAAAAGCAAAAAACAGTGGGCTCCTCAGCTTGCATGCACACTCTACCAAATGCTGGGGATAACGGCAGTTTCACCTGAACCACCCCTTCCGCCTAAACAGTTTAGAGCATTTCCAGCCACCCAGAATGGGGGCCCTGGGATGTGGCAAATGGGGCTTTTGCCCTCCAGTTCTGAGAAGGAGATGGATGGAGTATTTGAAAGAGCAGTTGAGAGGATGTCCTTTTATCTAAAATGTTTAGAGCCCAGAGAGGTGCGTGACTTGAGGTTTCTTCCTCAGCTATCACACCGAGACACGTTTTCTCTTAGGGTGAGGTTTCCCACATTGGCTGTGTGGTAAGCTTTGCTGGAGGCACTGGACGGGGCCCTGATCCTCTTCTGTGCTTCCTTGGTGAGCCAATGTGGCCGTTGCCTCTGAGCCAGGAATGTGGAAGGCCGACTGAGGGAATACCTAACGCAGGCGCTGCATGTTACGGAGGAGGCCACCTCTCAGCGCTTCTTCCCCTTTCTTGTCAGGAGGAGGCAGTTCCTCTTCTCTTCAGAGCTTTTAGGTATCAGCATTTTTCCAGGGACATGGGAACCTCTAACATGAGAAAGGAAAGCTTAGATCTTTACAATTTTGTAGTAGGAGAGAAGAAAAACAGAAGAAAGAGAAATAAGTTAGAATATTAATACTTAGTCTTAATACATCTAAACTGATTGATAAAAGAGAAGTGTTTCACATTCTAGGGTGAGGTATTTGAAAATTTATTTTTCATCTGAAACCAATTTTCCTGATAGACATTTTGGCAGCATCACATATTAAAATACTCTGTATGTTGGAAACAAAGGCAAGTCGCATATTAAAAGTTATCAGAAAAGATAACTGTTTTCTTGAACATCTGTTCAAGAAAAAATGCTAGTTTGCAAAGGAAAGTTCACCTGGAGGAGTTTTACTGAATAAAATTTAAGAAAGATGTAGTCACCAATATGTGGTCATAATTGAGGAAATCAATGGAGGCAGATGAGATGTAGCCTTCAGTAATAAAGATGTCAAGAAGCTACAGTAATTGCCCACCTCGAATGGCTGTCAGACCAAATTGAGGATGGGGGGGAGACAGAGAGACAGAGACAGAGAGACAGAGATGAGAAAAATACAAACCAACCTGGGGTTGGGGAATCCAATACAGTAGAAATCACAGAGGAGCAAGAGAAAGAAATAGCTCATAGAGAAATAAACATGTATGTTAGAAAGCAACAGCACATAAGAAAAAGCCTGGCTCCAAAAGTTCTTACTGTTTCCTGAAGGTTAAGAACTGATAAACAGCAATGGGTCAGTGTCCTAAGCAGTATGGAACTGGAGCAGAGGAGAATGGCCTGGCTATTTCTCATGCTGCCCAAAATATAACAAAATAAGAAAATCCAATTAGTCCATAATATCAGTATCATAGATTACTTCATCATGTATTGAAATACATTACCAATAAACCCTCTACAGCTTGACCATCCACAGTATAAAAATCCCAAAACCAAATTTCCACTAAATCTGAAACTTTTTAAAAAAATTTTATTTATTTATTCATTGTGTGTGTGTGCGCGTGTGTGTGTGTGTGTGCATGTGTGTGTGTGCGTGTGTGTGTGTGTGCGGCCAGCTCAGCCCACCAGGGGGTGGGGCTGGCTGGCATGTGTGCTGGGGGATTGAACCGCGGTCCCTGTGCTTTGCTAAGCTTGTTCTAAGTAGGTGCTTTAGACCACTGAGCCATTTCTCCAGCCCAAAATCTGAAACTTTTTGAGCATTAACACAACACCATAAGTGGAAGTCCCACACAACCACATGGCACTGACCACAGAAGACCCACAGATACACACACACACACACACACACACATAAGGTGTTGTGCAAAATTGCCTTCATTCTATGGGTATGAAGTATATATGAAACATAAATGAATTTTGTATTTAGACTTCAACATCATCTCCAAGTATTTCATTTCGTATGTGAAACATTTCAAAATTTGGAACTCTTGAAACACTTCTAGTTTCAGGCATTGTGAATGAGGGATACTCCATCGGTATCTATTCAGTTATGCTTCTAGACTTGGTAGTTATCATTCCTGACCGTTCCAACAGATCTGACCAGCAAGTATCTCAGAACAAAACAGGAGAAAATGTCAGAAATATCATGATCTATAATACCAATAGACCGTCATGTTGTATAACATCTAAACTATCTGTATCTGTTTAGCTGATATTTGAGGTCTGTATATTGCAACCTTCTACATAATACAGATATTTTCATTTATTAGAAGGAGGGCATGAAATAACATAATTTCCCTGAGGCTTCACTTTATGGGTACATATGGGTCATATATTGTGTTTATTTTATCTCTAATCATTTTTGTAAGTAAATTTGTAGACCCAACCATCATTGTAGTTTTGTGGCAGTTCATGACAATGACATGTAACATCTGTCTAGGATACTCTACTCCATGTTTTCATTCCATTCAAAGCCCCCAAGCATTTGCTGAATATAATTTGTCCTCTGGAACATTTTGCATCAACTGAGCAAGGCTTGCTGCTTCCTGAAGCCCTGCTCCAGTCTTCCATGAGGCACTTTCAGCACTCAGCAAAACACTCAAACTCCGGAGTCTCCAGGTTCCTGACCTGCGGGCATTCTGGAGCATGTCTTGGGAGACTGGTGGGGGATAGAAAGGTAATTTCTTCTCATGCCTGACTGTAGCAGAAATTTTGACAAATTTGTGCTCTAAGAGCCCTCACATGCATAGTATCACTTGCGTAGCTCCAGAGAGGGGTCGGGCTATGGATACAACCATAAGAGTTAAGACTGTACCTGTGTGAACCAGCCTGCTTCTGCCTCTGTATCAACCCAAAGCTTTATTCCAGGAACGTATCTTTGCGTTCATCATCTAGTGACACAGTGCCTGATTTTAGCTTAAATATTAAACTGGTGGTAAGGGAAACGTTTTCTTCCTCTCCTAAAACATGCCAGACATCGAAAAGAATTATGTGTTATGAAAATGTATTTTATCAGTGGTGTGTGCTGGGCTCAGAAATAATGGAAAAGTTATAAGATGCCTTTTAGCAGCAACCAAACACACGCAGTCTTTTTCCCACTATAGGTTCAGTCCTGTTTCTCTTTCATGTGGAATGGGATGCTGATGTCCACCCAGAATTTTTGGTGTTATTTCCAGAGGTCAGATCTAGAGCTGGTTCCCAGGACATACAAGTCATCTCTACACTTCACTGTATCATGTATTATGTCTGGATTTTATCAGCTGAGGCTGTTTAATTATATATATATATATATGCGCTTTGGAAAACTATCATATACTGCTAAAACCCCATGATAAATGCTCCTGTTCTTACTTAAATAATATTTCTTTTGCTGCAGTAAAAGTTCTGATTAATGCCAAAACTTAGGCAAAATATTTACTTTGTGGCTCTATTTTGGAATGAGAAAAGTAAAATTTTCTGAAAGGCACTATCTTCATGACGTCTTCCTTCTCCCCACTTGAAGACATCTGAAAATATCCATTAGACTCTTAGATGTCTTGAATTTCTAGTGCTCTCCTGCCTCCGCCCCAACGTACTGGAAGGTTGAAAAATGACTCCTGCTCACCTACTTGGAAAGACCTGGAATAGCTTAGAAGTGAAGGCCTTGCAGAACTGGTAAGATTTTGGTGAAGCTGAGAAGCAGGGAAGGAGAGGGCGAACGATGAGAGGTAGCTGGAACTCTGGCAGTACTGACAGTGCTGCAGGAGAGGGGCCCCGCGCCACTGCCCGTGCGCAGCAGTGTGTACTCATGGTTGTGTTGCCCAAGGGACAGCTTCACATCACGTTCACACTGTAGCTCTACAAAGGAGACATTTTCATTTTAATTTTTAGATTTTTGTTTTAAAGAGAAAATAAAAGAAAAACAAATAAGAACGAAAACAAAAACAAAGCAACATAAAACAATAAATTGGTACAGAATTTCAAATGAAGAATAGAAAATTAATAATGGCTGTTATATTACATATTGTTATCATCACAGTGGTGGTTCAGATTACCAGATATAAGCATGCAGGACTGATCAAACAACTAAACACTAACTAAAGGAGGCATTCTTATTAGCTTCATTTTATACATGAAGAAATTGGAAATCAGCTTTACCAAGGAACTTGCTGAACTTCCATGGCATGTAAGAGCCAGGATTCAACAAAGAACATCTCCTGTCCAAAGTCTGTGAACTTCATTCTTACAGTCTATCACCTTTCAAGTGTTATTATAGAGATCATAGGTTTACATTTAACACAGGGATTAGGGACAATTTTAAGAAGTGAGAAACTTCGGCAGTTACTTCAGAAGCAGTCATAGGAAGAGTATATTAGACAGCAGATTATATAAGAACTAAAATTTGGTTGGAAGGCAAAAAACCAGTTCAATCTGGCCAGATCTGCTAGTCTGCTCTTTGCCACAGACTAGTCAAGGTGAAACTTAATACTTTTTTTCCCCTGATAATAAATGTGTTACAAGTCCTCACTATGCAGCTCAGACTCCTAGTGATCCTCCTGTTTTCAGCCTCTCCGGAGCTAGGATTACAGGTGTGCCACCACACCTGGACTCTGTCTCTGGCTCAGTGCTCCTGGGGGCAGGGTCAGTACAGCATGCATTCCTAGGAATCTAACTCCAGCCTCTGCACCTGCATAAGCAGATGCTTAGTCTGCTGAGCTGTCTTGCCAGCCCAATGCTTTGTTTTTTTAATACAACACAAGATCATCATGGTAAAAGAAACCCATCTGAGCTAAAAGCAAGCTAAGGTAGGTGCACAGGCCTGATTCCACTCTCTTCTGACCTCTTATCCAATAACTAATACTTCTCAAGCTGTGGTGAGCTGAAGGATGACATGAGGAGGAGGTCACAATTTGGGGAACAGTTATTTCTGGAGATCCTGATACAGGGGGCTTGAGTAGAACTTAGAAGTCTCCATTTTCTTCAGCATGCTCTGCCACTCTGACACAGACTTGTTACAGTGGACCTGTAACTGCTTTATCAAACTGTAGTGTGTTAGCAAACCACAAAGATTCTTGTGTCAAAACCCTCATGGGAATGGGAGTAGGAAAGGAAATCTATGTTAAAAAATGCATGCAATCTCTACAACTGGGCAATGTGGTCACTTGGGAAAGGCTGGAGAAGCCATATGAACAAAAGCAGCTCCACCATTAGTCTTTTACATTCTTCTGGCCTTAGATTTTGCCAAGTGAGTAATCTCCAGGCCCGACAGGAATCTAACACATCTTAATTCCTCTGTCACTGTCACAGGTTTTTCGGCTCACATCTAATCAGACTTGGTTGCCAACATCCTACTCAGCTAATGCTTCATCCCTAAGCTTTCCTTTATTAGGGTAGCCTGCGTCAGGGACTGTGTGTCTGCCCGTATCATTCACCAACTCTGATGAGATATCCACTTCTTATTTTAAATTAACAGCCTTCTCCATCTCATTAGGAGCTTGATCATTTCGGTAGCATCTTTCATGATGAAGTAGCATCGTGGAACGTTATTCTGAGCATTAAAGACAATCATCCATCTGAAGGCTTTATAAGAGGCAGCAAGTAATTTTTCTAATAAGGTGATCTTTAGAAATTCTACAGATGAGCTTTGCATCACTGTGACAAATTATGTAAGATGACAACTTGAACAAATATTTGTTTTGGCTCATTGTTCACAGGAGGCCCTGGGGGACACTCCAGATGCAAGCAGCAGCAAGGGATAAGGAGGAGAAGGCCACTTTCCAGGGCCTTTTTTCTGGGCAGGAAAGAATTTCTCCTTGGTTGAGTACTCATTCTATGAGAAATAACATGACAAACAGCATCCATTTCATCTTGGTTTTACCAGTACAAAAACCAGAGCTTTTAGAGGCTTTGCTAGAACAACATGCAGAATAAAATGTAGCATCTTCAGAGCTTCATGGGCCTTTCTGAAAAGTAAAAAGTTTAGATCAGTTCTCAACTCAAAGTAGGTGACCATATAAAAGATATTATACAAAGAGAACCCATTCTGAACTGGAACCTTATGAGCCAGGCTGAAATGATTACATGGAAAATTGAAGGAAATTCTGCAACTGAAAAGCATCCCAAACTACCACCCATCTTCCTATTTTCTTCTGTTCAGTGTAGCGGTTCTGGTATGTTTTCATTTCTTCACTGAGGACTGCACTACTCTTAAATAAACATGATTACAGACTAGGAGCGCTACAGACGGCTTCAGGTGCTAAAAATAAAATGGTTAAAATGGAGAGACTTCAATTAGATGTGGGCTGCTCAACAATTTTACTTCTAATTGCCCTGTGGTTATTCCACAACTAGGAATTGCCCGTATTCTGTTTAAAGGAGATTGAAGGTCTCAGAAGAGAATAAGACATGGATAGGATTTTTGTTACTAAATCCCGATCTCTGGAAAAATGAACAAAGCTAATCGCATTTCTGCTCTAATATAAAAACATGGACTCTTAAATGGGGTCTTAGAATTTTCTTTTCAAAATGTCTTAGTGTGCACCTCGTCATGAAGCTTAAAGTGAGCACGTTGTTAATGAAACACAGCGCTCCGCCAATGCAGTCCCTTTTGTTGGGAATGATAGAAGCAAATAGATCTTAATAAAATAAGTGTGCTTTGAATTATTTCTGTTTCTGCTTCATTGGTGAAAAAATTCTCAACGCTATGTATATTAATTTGGTAAGTTCTTAAATTGCTTTTGTAGCTTTTGCTACTTGGATTGCTTTATTAAATAAATTTTGACTATGAGTGTTTTATTTGGCTTATAATATTGAATTAAAGATTTGTACTAAATTGTTTGGCAATTTAGTTTAAAGGCAAGTAGGTCATTTTCAATATTCTGGTCGTGAAAAGTCATTTCAGAAATTTTTCACAGGAAAAGGGGAAAGATGCACATATATGAAAAATGTAAATATATACACATATATAAATATATAAAAATATAAAAAATGACATGTAGTCTTGCTTCTCCTAAATCCAAAGTTATTTTGATTTACATAACATTTGCATATGCTTATCAACCCAGCTTCAAGTATACTGAAATAAAGTCTCGCTTATTTGGGGAGAGTCAGTCTGAAGGGAATTATAAGCATTTAAAGTTAATAGTCTAATTCTCAACGTAGCCTTCATGACAGAATTACTGACTGGGTACTCTCGGTTTCTTTGAATGAATTTTTTCTTCTCACTATTTTTATATTAGTATTGCTCTGAACTTCTTAGCATTCTCGTCTGTCACTTTCTCACTTTATTTGCTTAAGTTGGGCTCTGTTGTCTTTGTACTGTGTTCTAATCACCACCCACCCGCCGACGATTCCCGTATGAGGGTGTGGGTGTGCTGGTTAATCTCGTCAGCTTCCCTGGATGGGGAGATTCCTGGGAGGTGATTGAGTCGGTCACAGAGGTGCTACATTTACTAGGGGATTAGCCCGCGATGGCCAGGCCGGCACGCGCTCCTGGGCAGTGGGCGCCAGGTGGGCGCGGGGCCTCAGCGGCTGGCTTTGCAGAGCGCCTCCCCCACCGGCGCTTGTTTCTGTGCTCTGCTCGGTGGCCAAATGCACTCAGCGTCTTTGTCCACCGCGCCCTCCGCCACATTGCATCTCAGAGCCAGTGAACTATGGACCGAAACCTCTGAAATACTGAACCAAATGAAACCTCTCCTGTTTTAAGTTGTGGATGTCAGCATTTCCCCAACGCCACTGGTATTCAACGTATATACGTGTACTCAAGTGTACATGCATACGTATGAATATTTATGTGCACGCAGGTGTGCAAAGCCAGAGTGAGAGATTTCTCGCATCAACCTTGCGCTGCAGGACATTGTTACCCAGCACATGTTCCGTCTTTTCATCAAAAACTGAACTTAAACCCCGAAGTATAATTTTTTCAAATTTTTATTCTTCCTATTATTTCAGTTTTAATCTGTAGTGCCTGTTCAGTCACTTGATTCCAAAATTAAGATTTAATTGTTCATCGTCTTTCATTCTCCATCCATAAACTATATTTCTTAATGAGTGGGATTTTGTTAACTTTTTTTGTTATTTTAATTTATGTATTTGGTACAGGGTCTTGCTACACAGCTTGGGCTCAAAATGGTCCTCCTGTTTTAGCCTTCCTGGTGCTGGGATTACAGGCACGTGGCACCATGCCCGTTTTCGGTGGCCGGGTCCTTTGCTTACAAGGCAGGAGGAGCCTAGACCGCTGAGCGATATCCCCAGCCAAAATGGGTGGGATTTTAAATTATTTTATTTGCATATTTCGGACTTTCTGGCTTATTGAAATTATTGCACAGTTTGTGTCTTAATCCTCCCTTCCCAATTCCAGAATAATTTTCAGCTATAATGTTTTCCCTTAAATCCTTTCTAGTTTCCCATTTCCTACAAAGTTACATCTATTTTAAAGAGATTAAAATATGAGTGTTTTGGGAAGAGAGGAATAACATCTTTCTTTAATCCTCAACCTTTCTTTGTTCCATTCTTCTATTTTATTTCATTGTCAAATACCAGGAGATATTAATGAATTAATTTCTCATGCTGTCGCTTCAATCAGAGTGAGTTCTGCCTGCTGATTATAGAAGTCTCCTGTTTAATATTTAACACCACATTCATATTTTACTCCTTTTGAAGAGCCTTTGTTGAATCATACCGAATTCAACTCTTCATTTTTCTGATTGTGTATTGCTGTTTAACAAACTACCACCAAAATGCAGTGTTTTAAAACAACTGTTTTATTGTATTTCATGACTTTGTGGGTCTGAGATTTGAGCAGGTCTCGAGTGGCTGATTCCTCATTCTACTTGTGGACAATTGCAGTGCTAAAGTAAAACCTTTAGATCTTTAGACAGAATACATTTAAGAATGTTGATTTGAGGACAGACCGAGTCATCAGTAGGGAAGCACTCAGAACAGACAGAGCTTCAGAGATTGCCGCCTAGTAGTGTGAGCAGTGAGCTCTAGTAGAATGGAAAATCTTCTGGTTGGCTACAGCTCGGTGTTTACCTTATTGGGCTGGTCTTATTGGTTGACTGCCTGTGATTGACTGCAACTCAGGTGTCTGTGATTGGTTGAAATCTGGCGATGTGTTACTCTTTAAAAAACATGCTCTTAAATTAGGTTTTGGTTTATTTACTTAACTAAATTTGGTTATGGTTTGTGACAGAGGAATTTAAAGTACAGAGACAAGTTCAGGCAAATAGCCACCTGCTGATTTAATTTAACTGCAGTTTGAAGGGTTCAACATTTCCTTCACTAACTGAGCATCCTAAGGAGGAAAGAGAGGGCTTGCATGGCCCGTGCTCTCTCCCCGTACAATCTCAAGGTCTCTTCTCTGGTTTCTGCAGCAAGATGGTTTGTTTGTTTGTTTTTATGGAAGCAACCTGACCGAATAACATAAAAAGCTACTCTCCCCTTTGAAGCTGCTCAGAATGACAAGGGGACTCTGCGTTTTCTCTCAAAGCGGTCACGTCCAGCACATACTTAAGGGGAGGGAAATAGATCCACATTTCAATGGTAGACTTGCTGAAGAATTTATGATCATGTAAAATCTATCATAATATTCTAAATGTTACATAAAACCCACGTGTGTATAATGCTATTTCTGCACAAGTGGTTTGTTTACAGCTCAAACTGTGAATCCTGCAGGTGAAGAGCTACGCTCTGCTTGTGTTGTACCCCTAGCACCCAGATTGGGGACGGTTTATTTGTGTTCTGATCCTCGGTGTCCCGCAGGGAGGGGACAGCTGGTCAGGAGTCTCCTGCTCAGCAGCTCTGCCATGCAGTCTTTGTAGAGCGCTTGGGCAGTTTTCTTCAATTCTGTGCATGATCAAAGGCCTTTTCACTTTACTTCCAAGGTAGCTTTTCCTTTAAACCTTGCTTTTAGGAACCATATCCAGTAATTTTCCCTTTCACTTTCTTCTCAGCTGCTCCATAATGTGAAAGTAGAAACATAGTAAGAAATTAGAAATTCTCTACTTCCTAATGCTGAGAAGTAAAAACAGACTGTGGATTTAGAGGAAGAAAAGTTTTGAAGAATGTGATTAGCTAGCCTCAAAAAAAAACCTGCTTTCAGAGGTGAACTAGCATGCACTTTGGAAGATTGGTGATGGAGAATTCTTCACATAGTCACTGGCTGAATGGCAGTAAGTGCAGTTGATGGGTGTTCTTTCATATTTATTCCTAATCTTGCTCCAACCACTTCCTTTGTTTCATCATCCTTAAAACCAGAAGGGCAAATTGGGGCTGAGGACATTGCTCCATGGCCTAAGCACCCACCTGGCAAGCACAAGGACTAGAGTCCAATCCACGATAATGCAGGCATGCCGTGCCAGCCCCGGGATCGAGTATAGTGGTGCATGCCTGTAATCCCAGTGCTGGAGAGGCTGAGACAGGAGCATCCCTATGAGTCCAAGCTGCATAATGAGACCCCTCCATATCAAATTTGTGGAAAAAAAAGACAAGCATATTACAATAGAAAAGGTAATAGCAGCCTTTATATTTTCATAGGCAATTGAAGCGAAACACTCTTAAAATATCTATTTCCATGAGTCAAGGATTGATTTTGATTGTGGATGAATGACTCTCTCTGTCCCATACACTCTTCATTTCAACCTAAAGACAGCTTTTCATTCTGATAGTTGAAGAAGGTTTATTTACCATCAGAGCTTTTTCTCATTTCCCTAATTTGATTGACAATAAAACTTACTTCATTTTAAAAAGTAATTCACATGGGAATCACTACAGAGGGTTCCTAAGAATTGCTGGAGGCTGATGTGTACTAGGTGAGTGTGGACACACCATCATTATGCATAACACTTGGGTTAACAAAAAGATTTCTAAATTATTAAATTTAGGAAGAGCAGTTTTTAAATTCCTAAGTAGTTATTCTTAAAAACACTTCTTATGAGGCAGATCAGGTTGAATTGATGAATTAATCAAAAGTCTTTCTTTCTTTCTTTCTTTCTTTCTTTCTTTCTTTCTTTCTTACATGGTCTCATTATATAGCTTGGACGCATTAGCGATCCTCTTGTTTTCAGCCTCTTCAGCACTGGGATTACAGGTGTGCGCCACTACATCTGGTCTTGGTTACCAGCTCAGCATTCCTGGGAGCAGGGCCAGCACAGCATGTGGCACAGCGCCAGGGATTGAACCCTGGTCCCTGCACTTGCCTAAGCAGGCACTTAGTATGCTGAGCTACATTGCTGGGCCTTAAAATCCATTTCTTTCGTGTTAGGATTCAACGTATAGTGAAGGGCTAAAGGGATTTCTGCTATTTCTAATGTCATGGATTGAATATTTGTATCCCCCAAATTCATGTTGAATTTTTGATTCTCTACTCAGTGGTGTTTAGATCCAGGACTCTGGAAAATTACTAAGCTTAGATGAGGCTACAAGAGTCAAACACTTGTGATGGAATTAATGTTCTGGTAAACAGGAAGAGACAGGAATCCATCTCCCTCTCCCTCTTTTTCCCCTCCCCCTCCCCCTCCTCCTTCCCCCCACCTCTCTCCCCATCCCTCCCCAGTCCCCTCTCTCTCCCTCTGCTGTGTAAAAATTCTACAAGAACACAGACACATGAAGCCAGAAATTAGGTCTTGCCCATGAATGAAAGATGTTCACACTTTCATTTTGCACTTGTAACTTCTGTAACTGTGAGAAACAAATGTCTGAGGTTTGAACACCCAGCCTATGGTATTTGTTACAGTAATCTGTGCTAAAACACCCCATCTTATACATATTCAAATTCAGTTGCAGTTTTCAAAAAAGATTTACTGAGATTTTTAAAATAGAGTCAGCTATGAGGGGACATTATCACTAATCAATTACTTTTTTCTATATTCTATAAAGATGTCATGTATCTACTTAGATTGTTGGTCCACATTAATTTTTGCTTTGGTCTTGATGACCCTAAAATTTAGGTTCAGTGTGATAAGAAATACTGAGCACCTGTATGCATAGGGGCAGGGTGGTCACAGTGGAGATCCTTTTTCGTCTTATTAGGGCTGGAGTTTAAAAGAGAAGTTAGTGAACCTCAGTTAAATGTATTTTTTAAAAGTTATGAAAAAAAAAAAAAAAAAAAAAACCAGAAGGCCGGGGAGAAGACCCAGTGGAATAAGCGCTTCCCTGGCAAGCGCAAGGGCCTGAGTTCGATTCTCAGTTCCTCCCCCCCCAAAAAAAAATAAATAAAAATAAATAAATAAAAGTTATGGATGCTCTTAAATAGTTTGTTTTATTAAAAAAATCATGTCAGTGTAATTCTAGAAATAATTACGTTTAAATAACTCATCTGTTGAACATTTATTTCAATGAAAACAAAGGATTAACTTTAGTTGTTTTTAAAACTCTTTTCATACTATATAAAAAGTGTATTTATACACTTTATAATAATTATTTTTCAAGAAACAAAAGGGGAATTCAAGCAGGCTCAGGGGCAGGAAGTTTGATCCCCAGGCCTGCCCTGCCGGCCCTGTCCCCAGGGTGTACTGAGACAGCAACTGAGACTGGGCACGGTGGTGCGCACCTGTAATCCCAGCTCTTGGGAGGCTGTAGGCAGGCAGATAACTCTGAGTCCGATCTAGTAGTGAGACCCTGAATACCCTGTAGACCCTTCCCTAAAATACAAAACAAAAACAAACAAAAACAAAAATGGAAATTTTTCACTTAACTTTTCCATCACCTCACTGAAAATTATTTTTTTTCTAAAAAACAAAATCAGTGTCGTACCTAGAAAAAGATAATTACAGGAATAAGGAGCCAAAACTAAAATATTAGTAAAAGACAAATTCTGTGCATTCAGGATGTCTAGAGGTCAGCATTTGAACTGCCAGATATTACATTCTAGTCTCTAAATTGATAGGTTTTTATATATTCTATCTATGTATGCATGTATCTATCTATCATCTATTTGACATCTATATATCTTTCACCTATCTATCATCTATCTGTCATCTATCTATCATCTATCTATCTATCTCTCAGTCAATCAATCATCTATCAATCAGTCATCTATCTATCAGGGTCACATTCAGGAGAGTCCACAGTGGGTGCCTGTCCTGGAAAGCTAGGGAATCTGGAAGCTGCTTAGCTCAGGAAGGCAGAAGCTGTGTAGCAGCCAGCCAAGCTCAGAGCCCTGGAGAGCTGCTGTGTAAGTCTGTGTTGAAGGCAGAATAAGTGGGAGACCCATGTCCAAGGGCTGTGGCAGCAAAAGCCACACCCACTCAAACAGACTAAAACTCTTCAAAAAAAAAAAAAAAGTGCATAGCTCCTTTCCTTCTCCTTTTGTAGCTCATCCAAATGGAAACCTATTGGTCGGTGCCACCCGCAGCTGGGCGTGCTCCACCTTCCTGACTGTCAGCCCTGGAGACTCCCATCAGACACACCCAGAGCCGCACTTGGGCTTTACGAATCTGCTAGGCATTTCTTACTCCAACTGTTGAGCAGATCACAATTGACTGTCAAAAAGGTTGGTATTGTTCCCTTACACTAGACTTTAAAAATCTCATATCTACATTTTATGAGATGCTGAATAGAGATATACATTTAAAAACTTTGATACCCATTCTTAATATTCACTTATATTGATTCTCATTTAAGCTCCAGTATCTCTGGTATAGAATTTTTAAAGTAAAAATTCTTGTAACAATTTGAAACATTTCGAGCATGTTTCTACAGTAATGTGTGAAACACTTTTCACTGATCAGGCTCCATTATAAACAGGTTTAAATGGTTTTTGGAAACAAGACATTTTTGTCTTTACCTCAATGTTTCCGAAATATATTTTACCACTCTTGTATAGTATGGTCATTCTGTGTTTCCCAGGAGTATTTTGAGTGTTTCCCATCTATTGCCTAAGGACAGAGGATCAACAATAGTTACCTTGGATTTAAAGATCAGAAAAATCATCATCTGAAAGGTTTCTTCCACTAACAGGTAGGCCACCTACCACTGCCCTAAGAAGGACTGCATTGTGCAGCCTTAGAGGTTTTGGCTTCACAAATAACCCAGAAATGTCTGTTACTAGGAATCTACCATAGTAACCAACATGTTTAAAAGTTAGAGCCAGAAATAAGGTCCCTAAACTTTCCAGTGATCAGGAACAGGCTAACTCGCTTGAATATTTTCTTGGTTTCTCTTTTAAAAATATGAGGGCTGAAGTAATAAAGTTTGTGCCCATAACTAAACATAAGAAGACACAAATAACAGTGTCAATGTTTTCGTTGTGTAACCCACCCTACTCTGGCTGACAAGCCTCAGGGAAATGGACCGTGATGTCCACACTGTTGGATCATGGGTACACCAGTGTTGTGCAAGTGTGGAACCGGACAGTATAAAGGGCTGCTCTCATTTGGAAAGTCTGACCGGTGTCCCACCCATGGCCCACAATTTGATATTAACATGGGAAGTGAGACAGAGTTCATGACAAACTATATTCCTTAACCCAAGACCATCACCAGCAAAGTTAATTTTGAGATCATTACATTTCTACAAAGGCCTGCAGTCAACATTATAAACACTATAAAATCAAGAAATAGAAATAGGTGGTCAGGGACAAACAAATGAGAAGAGGAATCTATTTAACAATAAGGCTCACTCAAAACAACCAGGAAAATTCCAGTTGAGAGCTTATGTAGGAGTGCTTTGCTTGTGTTTAGCTCTAACATTTCATCTTCAGTTTCTGAGTTATTTCCTCTGTACCCTGCTGGGGTTGGTGCACAACTGGTGGTCAATGTGTAACACCCAGCTGAACTGAATCAGCGTGGTGCTGGGTGTGGAAGGCCCAACCAAGGACTGTTGCCAATAGTAGACAAAAAGAGAACTGAAGAGGAAGAGGGGTGCTGTTGATTCTCCTTGAGAAGCGTGCCACTCTGTCTTTCCTGGTATAAACTTAGCTGTACTTGCAAAAGGAGCTCTGGGCCTTGCTGTCACTGAAGATGTCGGCAGTTCACTTTGTGGGGCTCTAGTAATTTCTTGGAGTATAATCCCTTCCTGGCTGCAGAGGGAAAGATCTGCGCTGTTGGTCTTCTTGGAGCAACTTGTCATGGTGGCTTTCCTGATAGGAACTGAGCAGCTGTCATCATCAGGGGAGTTTGGGACCTCACTGTTTTTGGGGATGGCTGCAGTTCTCCTGGGACGAGCTCCGGTCCTTACTTTGAGCATCTCTTCCTGGCTCCAGGGAAGATCCATCAAATGCTGTCACAGATCCTCTATCCTGCTGGCACAGATTTTCTAGCTTCTACCACTGACCTTTGGACCTTCCTAAGGTTTTCCTGCACCTTTGGGCACAGATCCTTGATACAGACCTGCATGAGACATTGTTGTGGGCTCTAGGTTTCCATTTGAGCTCATCGGGGGCATTGTAACAGGCTCTAGGTCTTTGGCTAGATTCATGCAGGACATTGGCATGGGATACAGGCCCTCAGCTAGATTCTGTGGGTCTCCAGGGTGTGGATCGATCTACCACACTCTTCTGCATTTGACTGTTGGGGTGGAGGTTATAAAATAAGCCTATAAATTATATATTCTGTATTAATTCCTTTTCCCTACAAACCCTGAGTATAGTACCTTCTATGCTATACACTCTTTTCTCTGTCTCTCTAGTTCAGGATGAAGTAGTAGCTCTTTATAATGATAATTCAGTGTTACTGATCATTTTCAACAGCCATGGAAGACTTTGGTTGTAATTTATTGTGTTGAATAATTCATTAGGTCATATTCAATACATTCTAATTAGAAATATATTATGGAAAATATAATAAAGTATAATACAGAAGAGTTTTATTCTTTACCCTTCTCTCCTCTTTTCTAAATATTCTTATCTAAAGCCTAAGCATTGCTTAGAATTCATGAGGCCCTGAGTTTAATCCCTGGGACTGTAACCAGAAAGAAATAAAGTGAATTATAGTAAATTTCCTTAAAGAATTTTTAAAGGATTAAATAAGAAAAATTAGTCGCAGTCCCTGAAATGTTATAGTCACTCTATAAAGTATAGTTATCATAAGACATTGCTTTTCTATATGCCAAGGAATATTTACCAACTATTTACTTTAGGTAAAGCCTAGAAATGGAAGAACCGTGATTTCTGTGCTCAAGCTATTCTTAGGCTACGAGGAGTACTACACTCATTTATAAAAGCGTTGATCTCATGAGAAATGATGACAATTTGGAGCGGAATCATCTACCTCAACTAGGAGAAGAAAAGGTGTCAGCGTACCTGCCTGGAGAAGCTGTCTCACTGGAGAAGTCATGCAGAACTTAGTAAACAAAGAAGAGACTTGGCTATAAGGAAGACAGAATGAAAACACTGAACAGCTCTATAGATCCGAGAAAAATATGTCTGAGAGAAAGAGACTTTGCAAAAATAATTTAGAATCTGTAGTGGTTGTGGAGATAGAGAGCTTTGTCCAACAATTAGGAGGTTGAGTTACATCTTCAGAAAAACCTGACAGGCCCAGAGATGTAAGGATTATACAAGAAAGGGCTCTGTTAGGGACCTACTGCTCTGCTTCTTCTGAAAGAAGTGAACTAGGCAGGAAAAGTGTAAGTATAGATTGTTTTGTAGAAAATCCTTCATTTTTTACGCAGTCAACATGTTTTTATTTAGATTCAATTTTTCTGTTAGTTTTTTCAATGATGTTACAGATTTCTAAAGTTTATTCTTTTATTAAAGAATTCACAGTTTTACCCTCAGTCAGTTTAACTTAAAGGGCTACTCTGATAGTTAATTAAAAATAAAGGAAAAAATAGAGAAAGCAACCATAATCAAGGAAATCGACCACATTATAGTTTTTGTTTGTTTTAAACCAGTCACCTTTCAAAAAAGGTTCAACTTCTCAAAGCACTAACACACGATAAAGGAAGTACTAAAAGGCAGGGAGTTCCGCTCATTTCCACCTAGGGGAAGTCCCCAAGAAAGCTTTAGGATTCGCCCGAAGTTAGTAGAGTTGGACCACCATGCCTGCTGTATCTCAGCAGATGTTGAGATAAAGATCATATCAGTATCTGGGCATTTACCAGGCTGGGAAAGGAAACTTGAATTCTTCAGAAAAAGAATGGGGGTGGTAATTAACTTCCTGCACAGGGACATCACAGTATCTTTAAGACTCAGGAAACACACATGCACATGCACACACACACACACACACACACACACACAAACCTCTTTGTAAATGGGCTGAAAAATCTTAAAAATGGAGTAAAGAGATAAGGTTGGTTTTAGTCCTGTATTACATATGGGGTGGAAATCTTCTGAAGCTTTCAGGCTCACTTTCCCTAAGTCAAGTAAGGTTTGCGTCATACTCCATACTCCTGTCTTTGCATTTGTCTCCTCAGAAAAATGAATAGAATTGCAGAATGCAGGAAGCTGAGCTAATGAGTCACTTGATAATAGCTTTTAACTGCAAGAGAAAGCTGACAAGAGATTCCAGCAGCAAGACTACACTGTGGAAAAAATGGGGCAATAAAATAAAGGGGAAAGTTTGATTAAAAGAGAAAAGAACAACAAATCCTATATAAGCTCAGAGTTTACCTTGGGATTTTATGCATAATGGCTATTAACCCTACTTCTTACTTCTTCTGTCCAATTCTGTTTTCCAAGAAAACACTGCATTGTGCTTGATTAAGGAGTTTGACTCTTCTGGTTTTAATCTTTGGCCTACTCCTGATAACCTTCGTGAGCAGGTTAAATGATGTATTTGGTGCATTGCGGTTCTGAGTGAAGGTCCTTGTCGTGCTGGCCTCTTAGCAGGGGACTGTCAGAGACTGTACTAGACATTTATTTCTCAACAGCCAGTTGTGTCTGGGTTAACATATTTTTAAAATAATTTTATTGAGAAACAAATAGCAATGAGACAGTTTCAAAACCGATTAG